>VKOC01001621.1:60000-87561 GCA_009364415.1 Spea multiplicata | reverse complement strand
GAGTTGATGCTGCCACTGTCTGATGACATCCATATTCCAGTTTGATTTTTGTTCCCTGCCAAACGAATTCATGTGACCCACATAATCCCCCACCCCCCCTTACAGTACGATCAAGTGAATTTTGCTAATCACATCACTTTATTGTGAAGGTAAATAGATGCTGAGTTTAATCAATACCGGCAGCCAGCCTGATCCACACTTAAGGTAACCCAAGTCAACTGTAAATAGTTCAGTATGTGAATAATTACAGAGAAGGCTGCAATTTACTTACAGCTAATTCCCCAGCCTCCCTTCTTAAAGGGGAAACTAACAGGGATCCAAGCTGAACTTTCCAAAGGCTTTTTATGATTAAAAAGTATATATATATATACGGTATATATAAAAATCTCCTTAGGTGCGTTTATGGTGTTTGGCCCAACATCTGGACAGGTGCTGGGATCTGAGAGCCCCCGCACAATTACTGCACGAAAAACGCCAAGAAACATGAAAGCTAATAGGGTAGGTAGAATTTCTGTGAAATGAGAATATTCCGTGCCAGGATACTCTCAGAGCTCGCTCATTAGTGGCCGCCAGCAGAATGATTACGGATTTGCATCTACACGTGATACGTGGAGATACTTGTAATTCCATCCGTTTTAGGAGCACGCTTGTTATATCGCAAATCTTTTCAGGATGTAGTTTGTGCATTTAGCCAAAATGTTTTTTTTTTTCCGAGGCAGATACTGTTTGGTAATCATGCATCAGATGTTCCAAATAAACAACTACCCCCCCCAACCCCGTACTTGGACTTTGTGCGTGGGGTAGGGGAGTAGGTGGTTGGAGTAGTTAATGGGGGTCGGAGCATATGCTCCTTTAGAGATTAAATATCATTTCTCTTGGCCCTTCTTGTCTCTGGCTGTAGATCATTTTAACTATTCGCACGCCGGTGTTTCTAAATCAGTTTTGTAATCTATTTTTTGACTCGATGGACAAAGAAAAGATTGTGATTTTTTGTTATAAATACGTTGATGACATATTGATGACATTTGATTTTTAATGGGAAAATGTTTGCATGTGACTATTGCGTTGCTACACCCATAGAGTGAGTGATGCCCATACTCTCTGAGTGCTCGAGGTTCAAGGAATCACAATCAGTTATTGATCTCGAGAGTAGCCTTTAATGTCACGGTGCGTGGAAGCAGTTTATGTCTCTGCTCATTTCTTGCCCACTGGGGGATAGTGTCTAGGCCCGGACAGGCCATCTGGCGCACCGGGCGAATTGCGGCCAGCAGCTGGATATGACCGGAATTAAAGTGCCAGCCGGGCCCTAATAGTGTCACCCACTTGCATGTGGGTGCCCACCCTCTCCCACCTACCATAAAGACCAACAGAGGGAATATGTCGTTTTTGGTTTCACGATCCCTTAATATTGGTGGATCCTTTGCCTCTCATAAGGCACGCCTGGTATCCTCGCAAGGGCAACCATTCGCTGTATGAATATGTACCAGCACACACCTGACCCCCACCTCCTAATACCCCATTAGTTTGCTGTAACTTTCAGTATTTTTCAGCTTGTTTCACAACATGTTGATCGCTAAAGCTGAGGAGTAGATTATGTGCCTCATTGTATTAAAGGGACATCAACAAAGAAACATGCATTTTAAGTTCTTTGTAAGTTCTTTAATATGCATTCTTTAAAAGGTAGAAATCACTTACCTCATGTAGAAGCTGCAGTTCTAGAGCTGCAGCCCCAGCCTCCTCTATGATCCGATGATTCTCACCACTGGGCTGCTTCAAGCAGCGACAGGTAAGTGGCCCCATTAAAACCAGTAGAATAGTTCATCAAGAGGGTCTTATTAAGCCCCCCGAACACATCTCCTGCACTGAAAATAGCTAGGGAGTGGGGAGAGGGGCAAATGCATGTGGGGGATCCTCTGCCTGGTTACTGTGCTCATTATTCCATATGGGGTATTGGGGAGAATGTCAGTTAGTTGATGCAGCCTTGGCGGTAGAATTATGTTTTTGTAATGCTATGAATGACGTTGTATGTACTGACGTGTTGGTTAATATGATCTGCCTTTAGTATGTTTTGTAGTCTCAACTAAATCCGCAAGCTCATTTGACAACATGAACAATGCGCCAATGAAGAAGACAAAAATCATACCTGTAATCATGTTTGTTTTTTTAAAAAAAAGGAACAACACGACTCTTTGGATGTAGTAAGCAGGAGTCACGCTTTAAATAACCCATTCGGCACCTATTTTTATGTTCTTGGCTGTCCTCCCCCTTGTAGAACTGCCGTGTGTCATGTCATTTACGGAATCCCTGTTTTGTCTCTGCCTTTCACTGTGATTTTCCATCATTATGGACCTCTTGAATTTCTTGAATAAAAATGCAGTCCTTTCTGACAGTCTCTTTCTTTGCTTTCCTTTCTGTGTGATTTTCCGTCATTATGGTTCTTGAATTCCTTGAATAATGATATATGCCATGAACAAATAGAGCGAGTGGTAATGGTTTCATCAGTGTTTTCTGAGATGTGTATCCCAGCTCTGTGAGCGTGGATTGGGGCCCCGCACCATTTGTCAAGCAATATTTTACATTCTCCCGTGTATCCGGCTCGCCGCGCGTTTCTAGTACTCTTGACTTGCGGCATGTTCACAAACCATACAGAGTCGACCTTGACTCGCTAATCGCCTGCAGCATCGTCTGTTGGTCTTACTGTCTCGACTGCGCGTCACACGATGGGTGACCACGTTTTCTACGGCTATAGCACTTTGCGCTCTTCGGGCTCCTTGCTTTCAGTGACATTTATACTGAAACTGGCTGTTTTCACTTACTTTCACGCTGGCCCACGGGAGTTATGTTGAAAGCGAGCAAAAACACCTATTTGCAGTACCCTCCGTGGAATCATTATTTAATAGTATGCCCAGGTCTCTGCACTGGCGTAATGGAGGGCCCCACACTGGAGGGAGACCCTGTGCCCGGTGGGAGCCCCCAACGCCAGCACCACCAAACCTCTCCACTTAGGCTGGGCATACTGACCAACAGAGGTAAGCCCTTGTCCATTGTCGCGCTCTCAAACCCCTAGGTCGGCCAACATGGCCAGCCTGTCCTAAACACATACACCTCTTCTCTTTACTCATTACCTTTTGTTTTAAAAGGGAAGTCCCATGAAAAAAAATCTCCTTCTGCATAAAGTCCAGTGCTGTACTAATGTACAGGGACAGACAAGTGACTGATGACATACGTATAGCCGCTGGCCGATGAACCCAGCCGCCCACCCGATGTACTCCAGCCACGTATCAGGTGCTGCGGTTTGGTGCCTGGCAAGCCACATGTTCATACAAACATAGCATGCAGCCACACGCATCCAGCCCCTGATACGTGGCTGGAGTACATCGGGTGAGCGTCTGGGTTCATCGGCCAGCGGCCCACCAGCCATTTGCCAATGTGCCCGATGGGTTTTATGCACCCATACTGTTCGATATCAGTAATTTTATTGTTTAATATGTTGTAGGTTTGCTTTATTTGTGTTATTCTTCTAAGTCATACATACTTCAGGGGAACATGCTGGCATTTTATTAGTAAATGCACCTCCATATTAACATAAATCCAGATAAACCATGGGCCGCAAGACATGTAGTTGGGTAAACTAAAACAGATTCTGCATTTTTACGCAGATCTATTGAGTTAAACAAAAATATTGGTTTGCAATATCTGGTTCAAAACAGGATTTATTGATGTCCTATTCCATGCCAAGGATGCAGAGACTAGTGTATTGCCGGTACAACCAGGGTGGGGGATGTACCCTCAGCTTCAGGTTCCCAAGCAGAAAAACGTGTAAAAGAGGCAAAATAAAGGCAATTTTATAATGTTTTTGTGGTCTGTAATCTTGTAGTAAGAATAATTACCACCTGGGTCCACAACTTGGGTCCAACTCAGCTCAGCTCACTAGGTTCAGCTCAGCCCAGCTCATCAGGTCCAGCTAAGCCCAGCTCATTGGGTTCGGCACATAAGTACTTTGGTCCTGAGTTGGTTGCTTTTCAGGTAAGGTGCGATGCTTCTGATTTGCAGAATTGAGTTCCTGTTTAAGTTAAAGTGAATTTAACTCACAGAATGAGCAGCTTAGAAAACTGTTATGTCAGCTGCATATTTTTAATTATTTCCCAGAGCTGTGTACTCTTTGTTGCTTTGGTGCTTGGTGTCTATATACATCCCCGCACACACATAGGTGACCCATTTACCCATTAAGTCACAGATCTGCACTGTCGGATGCCATCCAGCACAATGGCACACTCAGGTAGTCTCAGCCTATGCTCTATTTAGGCTAGACTAAACTTGGGCCTGACCCTTCCATGCAGAGTCAGGAGATATATTATATTGGACTATATTTTTATAATAGGCATATTTATAATATTTGCATACATCCTATATTATTTTTATACATAATGTGTCAAAGATTACAAGAGTTTTATATTAAATTCAGGTTTAGGAGGAGCGCTATGACCTTCTTCTGACTCCTGTACCTATAAATATTTGTTGGAATAAGGTCTGGTTTCATTTAGCGAGTTAATCATTTTCACTGCAATATTATTTATTCTATAAACATTAAAGCGTTCAAAGAATTTATACAATCAGAAACACGTGTCCACGGCCTATATCCGTTTATATTCTGATATATTTTTGCACTTATGATAATATAGAAAAGACAAAGGTGTTTAAGCTTCAGTTCCCCCAGAATAAAAGTGGTACAGAATCATTATTAAAAGTAATGTTCTTTGGCTTCAAAATGCTAGTTATTATATAGAACAACCATGTCATTTGCTTTCATGTGACTGCTGTATTTGCACTGATATAACACCGACACCCCCCCTTTCATAAAAAGATAAAAGAACACATTGATCCTTTGGCCAAAACGTTAAAATATATGGTCTTAAGGTCTCGCACTATATCCATGTTGTTGAGAATAGATCTGTTACTACAGTGTTACGAATACAACATATTTATGTGTGTATCTATATATATATATATATACTATGGTTTGAAATATGTATTTTTTTATTTATTATATATTGATAATTATTAATATAATATTGTATATTATATAGTTAGTAATAATGATTATATATCATAAAATATTTATTATATTTATGACGTATTATATTTAAATTATTTTTTACTAGGCTTATAATCCTAGTTGAGTTCCTTGTGTCTGAAACCAAAATCCTGAGCAACAAAGAGGTTAAAAACCTTGTACAAAGGAACACAGAATTCCTCTGTTTCTCATTTGCAGTTGGTATATTGAAGGAGTAATATGTGAAAAGTTGCATCAATCAAGGACAACGGATACTATGAAGATTTTCGCTTTAAAGTACTTAAATACCTTCTGGCTTATAACTGGGTCCTTGTCATCGTTGTGATTGCATTCCGTATGCTCTCTGTAATTTCAATTTTCCTTCATAAGTTTTACCTGTGATCAGCGGTGAGCGAAGATACAGAACACTCATTTAAGATACCAAAAAAGGCATATCATTAAGTAGCTTAAATTATTCTATTGTGCATTTGAAATGTTTTCCTAGGTATGAATTTGAGTTTATGCTGTTTATTAGTTCTTCCGTAGCAGACACTGCGAATACATTTCAGATATAACCGTTTGAAGGGATGATATTCGCAGCATAATTCATGGCCTTAGAGTGCCGTGGCGGACCATGCAGTTATTTCGCTACCTGGCACTTTAATTGTCTATTATAGACCTTTTGTAGGAAAACGTACATACTGTTTTAAGTTGCTTAGTCAGTGAAATGAATTGAGTTTAGTGATCTTTTTCCTTTTTTCAAGTGTTTGATGTGGTTTAGCCACTCAAAGACCTTTACATTCGCTAATTAATCTAAACATACAACACACATACTTTTCCATCACGAAAAACCCACTTCTCTATTTACTAACATAATATGATTTTGTTTATGTACGCCGTAACAACCGGCCATTACAAGGTAAATGGAATTGCTTAATAGTTTAATTACCCAATTACTTTATGAACGTGTAGTCTTTTCTGCCACAATTCTTTCTGAAGCCTACAATAGCCCCTTCCTGCTTAAATCGACAAAATAAATAAATACAGCTTACATTTCTATTAGCTCTTCTATGATCAATGTATTAACGCCAAACAGATCTCTGTAGCAATTTCTCGTTAGACCTCCTAGAACTCTCGGTGAGGAAAGAGGCAAATGGCATGGGGTAGATTTTGATGAATCTCCCCATATATTTCCAAGGGGAAAAAACATGAAGGGAATCTTGAACTTTCCCATTTATGAAAATGCATTTAAGTGTAGGTACATCATCGTAGTTAGGGTTGTCCCTTACTATAAGGCTTGGCTTCTGCTTTGGTAGGGCCAGAAGGACATTTGGCAGTAACTGTAGAGTGAATTTTCTGAGAAATATTAAAACATTAAATTAAAATAATAAAATAATTAAGAAATGAGATGCCATGTTGGATGTCGAGACAGCCCATGCTTAGTAAAGTTCATGTTTGGCGATATTGGTGGACACTACAGCTGTTGTCAACCCTCGGACAAAGGCTAGTGGCACCAAACTACACATTATCAAGGCTCTCATGTGTTCAGATTATGTTCTGGTTAAACTCAGGTTTGATTCAGGCAAACATGTTAGAGCAGACAAAATCCTATATTTTACTGTTCAGTACACCAAAGTATATATGCTTACATTACAGATTATGATAGCGTTAGGATTTTACCTGGTCCTATATAGCTGGGGGCTGGAAACTACACGTACATAGATCATGCCTTGTGCAGCCCCCAGGCAAGTTGCCAAGCAGGACTCGCAGGTCACAGTAGGCGGGAGATGAGTAGTTGAGGGTCAGGAAGTCCACACAGGTCTGCAAAGCAGAATTTATACCAAAACCCGGTAGCTACAGAGACCTGGCAGCAGCAGACTTAAGGCAGCCTTGGTGACAGACCTGACTGACAAGGGCCATCAGATGTCATAGATGGATGGGTTGAACAGGACATGAGAGAAACCTTACTGCTCTACTGGAGACCACCACCCGATTGGTGGGTGAATTATTTGATCCCCTGCGGATTTTGTACGTTTGCCCACAGACAAAGACATGATCGGTCTATAATGTTAATGGTAGGTTTATTTGAACAGTGAGAGACAGAACAACAACAAAATCCAGAATAATGCATTTCAAACAAGTTATAAATAGATTTGCATTTTACTCAGTGAAATAAGAATTTGATCCCCTATCTTAGGGCAAAATGGTGAAGCTTCCGGTGACGTCCACTCCCCAATCAGGGTTGAGGGTGTCACCAGAAGCTCCGCCATTTTGCCAGACGAAGAAGATGAAGAACAAGAAGATGCAAGATGATGGCAGCGGAGGTAGTGAAAAAATAGTTTCAGACCATTTCACGTCGGCCGGGTTTGGCCTTGTTTTCGGAGATTTGTACGAATTGACGAAATTAGCAAATTTTGTTAAACTTGCTATTTATACAAATCCGAATGCACAAGTCTATTCCAAATTGATTTACCTATGCATTGTAGATCCTGCCCATTCATGACATAGTTCTGTCAGGGAGTTAAAATCATTCTACTCATCCTATCACCAATGACATGGTTCAGTAAGTATCCACAAATCATTCCGCATTAATAAAGTAATTTGCTTTGATACAGGGGTAGGCACCAACATTGCTCACCGTGTGGAGGACAATGTAACAATGTTCTTTAGACCTTCACAAACCTTGCCACGGACGCTGGTGTTCTCGTACGGACCCTTATCCGCTTATCCCTGCTTCGGTCTGACAATTCATTTCACATTTTCACACTTCTTCTATTCTTCACATTGTCGGCTCTCAATTTGCACTTAGAATATATTACTCAAAATACCTTTACGTACCAGCATGCGACAGAGAACAAAAGTATTTGCTTTTACTAAGGGTGATCAGACGGCTTTAACAAAAATAATGGACTCCAGCAACATCAGAGGCTTGGGGTTGTACGAAGCAGCGCACATGCCTTTATTTTACTTCTGAATGCGATGATTGTAACCGAACTTGTTATTTTCTTTCCTTACCTCATCTCCTACGTTTCTAGCAAAAAAACAAATCTGAAAAGTTCCTAGCGACCGGTCCTAATTTTGCAAGACTAGAAATCTAGTTTTTCTACAAATTATCCTGGCGGATTCTGTTTACGAGGATTAAGTAGACGAAAGCGTGTCGTATGACGCAATACATGGGAATACCTCCTCGTCCCAGGACCCAGTACTCTAGCGAGGGTTAACCAGATGGCTCCCTTAATGGAAAATGTAATAACCCAATTAGAGGAGAAATCTGCAACCCCTACCAAAAACCCCAGGCTTTAAAGCCGATGTGTACTCAGGACTCTGGGTGGGGGCTGGGCCCTAATAACCTTACATATAGCTTGTGAAATGTTTTATAAATAATCCTTGAATGACATTACTCCGGAGACGCCGGTATTTCACGCTGCAGCGCAGCACATCCGGCCCTTTCATTCAGCAAATCATTTTATATGGAATTTCATTTTTAGAAATCACTCTCTCCGGTTTCCGTTTACAAACAGCCCAATCCCGAGCGATCATCCTGCGCTAAAGAAAAAGCCGGCAGCCCTGAGTCGCTGACCATCCTGATCCAAGCGGCAGCATGGCGAACTCCGTGCAAGCAGTTTCATGCCTGACCTTTCACCTTACATCGCCAGCCAATGGAATGTTGTGTTATGCGAACGTGCCGCGCGATGTCCCGCCCCTTCCGTCTCTGGGACGCCGGCTGCTGCTGCTGCTGAACGTGCGATTGCCTGGGAGGTCTGTGAGGTTTCACGCCCGTGTGTTGCCGGTGAGCCGTTCCGTTTAGCCCGGGAAGAGCACGTGCTTCGGAGTGAGGGTGAGTGCTCCATATGCTGGCTGCCCGGCGGCAGAGGCTGCTCTCGGGCACACGCACAGGCCATGTGCAGGCCTGTCAGGGATGCAGCTCCCAGTCATGGCACTTCCCAGGAGGCGTTTGCCAGCTCATGCTTGTCATGGCTGATCGGTCTGAACATAAAAGGAGAGGCTGTTCCCAGATCGGGTGAGAGGAATTCCTCTGGCCTACCGATTTGTTTCATAGTAGAAAGTCCTCAGATGCCTCAGAACGGCAGATACACGTTTCCTGCGGACGGGGATAGTTTTGTGAATTGCTGAGCTGATTTCTAAGCGGGTCTGTGGCTGCTTTACCTTTATTAACATGCGTTCTGACGTCACAGCGACACTCCAGCCCTTACATGCAGTTTAATGCATAAGATAGCTGGGAAGTCCCTTTGAATTTACACGGTGTGGCCCCCCTGGCAGTGCTTGGGGGTCTGCTGCCCCCCATATGCATTTGCCTTATTCCCCCGCTTGATGTGCAGAAGATGTGCTCGGTCAGCGACAGCGCTGGCTCGGTAAATGCCGGGGATGAGGGTCTACGCAGACTCCATGAGCCCCAGTGATCTCAATAAAACCTCTTCTGCTGATTGGCTGCTTCAAGTAGTTTGTTGGCCCATACAGGGGCAGAGCAACTGCAGGGCTGCAGCTTCAGTGTCATGCGATTACTTTCATCCCCCATTTTTTTTTATAAAGAATGCATATTAAAGTGCTCATTAAGTACATTATTACGCATTCTGCCTTTTATCACAGGGGGTTCTCATGGACCGTAAGCTGTCCCCGTAAGTGCTATGGGAAAGTATATACGCGACCTGCGGTGTATGCAGAAGGGTTTTACAAATAAGCTGAAACACCTACTTACAGTCCATCGATCCGATACAGATATGTACGGAAAAGGCGTGTGATCCACACGCCTTTTCCGTACATATCTGTATGTGACTGTGACCCATTGGGCATGAATTACGTGTCCTGCACATGTACATGATGCTCTATATCAAATGTACAGTATTATACAGTAAGCAGCGTTCTCCTAGGGGACACGTCCAGCTCTGCCAGATTGGTGTCAGTTCCCCTTATTGATGGCATCAGTTGTCATTTTTAGAAAACATGTGCTCAGCTCTCCCCGTCGTCCTGCTGTTATTATTAGCAAGTTGTGTGTCTGCTCCGCGAACTGCCCTGTAGTTATACCACCGGATCTTCCCGGATGGCGCTTTTCTGAACAGGCAAAAAATGATAAAAAAGCCAGATTCTAATATAATTCTGTCTCACTCTTTGAAGAAATCTAGTAATGGCTCCAAAAAAGGTAAAGTGTTAGAAAATCCTCATTTCTATAGTAACAAGTACAAACATAATTGTCTGTTTTATTCATTTGCCTTTTTAACTGCATTTCAGATGCCGCCCAAAAAGTCAGACGATGGACCAAAGCAGCATCCAATCATTGGAAGATTTGGGACCTCTTTGAAGATTGGAATTGTTGGATTGCCAAATGTAGGGTAGGTTAAACCGGATTTCTAATATTTGGTGCACTTTAATAATCTTCTGCAGTAGCTTAGTTAATCTGATGTAAATACACTATCCAGGTACAACTTTATTATCTTTTATATATATAGCGGCAACAATTTACGGAGCGCTTAATACAATACATATATTCAAGGGTTATGACAAGACTAGAATTGTCAGACTAAGACAAACCGATACATTAGGTGGAGAGAGCCCGGTTCGCAACCTTACAATCTAGAGGGAATGGGGTAACAAACATAAGGCACAGAGAAAGGGTGAGAGGTAGTGTGGTGGTCGTATCAATGACAAGGAAGATCTAGCAGTTAAGATGGTGCAGCTTCTCTGAAGAAGTGAGTTGTGAGATGTTTCTTGAATGTTGGGAGGGAGGGTGAATGCTGAAGGTTCGGTGGTGGTAGGTTCCAGATATGGGGCAGCTCAAGTGAAATCTTGTAGATGGGAAAAGGACGAGGTGATAAGTGAAGAGGAGAGCCTTGGCCCATGGGAAGAATGTAGGGATCGAGTAGGAGAGTATTTGCTTACGAGGGCAGAAATGTATGGAGGAGCAGTGTTATGGGGGGGCTTATATGTTAGCAGGACCAGGATTTTAGATTTATTTCTAAAGCTAATTGGGAGCCAGTAGATGATTTTACAGAGTGGGGAAGCAGAAGAGGAGCAGCATGCAAGGAAGATAAGCCTAGCTTCTAGGACAGACTGTAGAGGAGAGAGTTGAGACAGTGGAATGCCAACAAGAAGAGTGCTGCAGTAGTCAAGACGGGAAATAATAAGTGAATGAACCAGAGTTTTGGTTCCACATTCCATTTAAAGATTCAGTGGCTGTGTTGGAGTACACTGTGCAAAGTTATGTCTTCATTACATCTGAATGAACCCATGTCATGGCTCTAGTTTTTGGGGTCATCCAGATGTAATGGTTGAGTCACCTGGTGGCAATGCCCTGGTACCCCTTCCACTTTGAAAAGCGTATCTGATGTCAGCGCGGGGCACGGCCTCCAGCCCTACTCGGGGTGCCAAGAGTACTGTTTACGGCCAACATGTATAATCAATCCATAAATCTACTGCTTGTCCGTAGACTAACTTTAAGCAGCTTCATCGTTGGACTAGGTGACATGCTTTACCATATAGGTGCATTATTTTCATGTGTTCTGGCTAATGCTTATATACATGTTTATAAATGTTTATGTGGATTATATGTGTCCTGTGCAAAGCGCTGGTGCTATTGGATGTGTGTCAGTTTAGAAATAGTTGCTCCTTTGAAATTTACATGAAATTGAAATACTTGAAACCGCTATTTTAATCTAAATTGGATTCATAAAAATTTGGCACTTTGGGATATTTCCGGTTAGAAATAGAATAGAAACTAGAGTCTAAAGTCTCTGTTTTCAAATACTAAACTGCTGAGATCTTTTCAATACTTTTTATTATTATATGTATTATGTGCTTTACTGTGCAATGAGAATAGGAGCTGCCAGCGGTGTGGTCAGTAATCCATACAGAATCTCTGCTCTCTACAATTTCTTTTTAACTTCAGCACCGCGGATCCTTTGGCTGGCGGGCTCATCTTAGCTTTGTCTCAGCTGATGATCTCCACAGCTTGGACGTTTTGCTTACTCAAAGTATGCAGTGAGTACAACTCACATAACTGCTTCCGTTTATAAATTCATTTCCCCCATCAGGGTTTCGATATTACCTCTCCGCTTAAATGTGCTCCTCTTTTAGCAGATGAAGTGTAATATTTGATGCTGGTGCAATTTAATATGTACACGTTCCGTGCTGAGGGTTGGAAGGTCTTTAATAAAATTTCCATGTGTTTTCCCTTCGTTTTCACAGGAAATCAACTTTTTTTAATGTGTTGACTAAGAGCCAGGCGGCGGCTGAAAACTTTCCTTTTTGCACCATTAATCCAAATGAAAGCAGAGTACCAATTCCAGATGACCGGTTTGACTTCTTGTGTCAGTACCACAAGCCGGCAAGGTATGGCTCTAGGGAAGTGTAACTACATCCGATACATGGTTTCACATTAACGAGTTCATAATAAAACAATAATGCAGTTGTTAATATTATCTTTTATGTATTTGGCATGAACAATTTACATAGCGCTTCTTACAGTACATACATTACTTAAAGACATTTTATTGGGTGTTTGATCCGGACATGTACCACAATATAGGAGCATTGGCGGTACGCAGTTGTGTGTCTTATGTTACAATAAATTATTCGTCTTGCGTTCTTTGCTGCTCCCTCTACTATTAACCGTTGATGGCCAGCTCAAAATAATCCATCGTTGGTCAATCCACATAGAAGGTCAGGTCACGGAGCTACAATACATACATTAAGAGGATCTAACACAAACAAAAGGAGCTCATCAATCTCATAAATCTCGTACAATCTAGATAGTTGGTAAAGGTTAATTTCTTCAAAAGGGGAGATTTCATTAGATTAGATTTGTTCTTATATTCTTGTCTTCGCAATCACTAAACCAGTATATCCTGAAATGTATATAATAATGTAATTATTTTACAAATCAAATGTTTTTAAGATTGGGTATGTATTTGTGTGTATTACCACCTGCCTTTACTGCAGAGTGCCCTTGTGACTCTTACAACCCCCCCGGCCCCTTTAAAGCAAAAAAAACTATTTTATTAAAACATGGATTAATAAACTGAAAACACTTTTTTTTTTACGGTCCTTTACATTTTATTTCTTAGTAGTGGGGAAAAATGTATGTTCTACAAAAGATTTGAATAAAAGTTAGAAGCGGGTAAAAATGTTTCTTCAAATACTTTATAGCAGGTGATCACTAAACAAGGGTAGGGAATTGTTAGCGCTCGAGATCCGCGTCAAACCTTTAGCTGTTTGTAGGCTGGATGTGTCTGCGGATCGTGGGTTATTGAGCATCAGCTTTGATGTTTCTTATTGGCTTGAATAGAACAAATTTACATTAATCGCTAGGCCATTGAACATTAAAAACTGTGCGATATAATAATTTCCAGTATGGATCTTCTATCTCCTTGCTGGATGTTGTGCGTTTAAATATGTATAAAAATGGACAGTAAAGATTTGTTTGGAATCGCCTACGGTTTATTGTTGTTTCCATATGGATTTGTTGGCTGGTGCTCTCCTAAAACTCATGATTTTTCCCTCTGTTCTGCAGCAAAGTACCAGCCTTTCTGAATGTGGTGGATATAGCCGGTCTCGTGAAGGGAGCCAGCGCAGGACAAGGTCTGGGGAACGCTTTCTTGTCGCACATCAGTGCTTGCGATGGAATCTTTCATCTCATGCGTAAGTGCCATTTCATTTTCTTGGAAAATCCTCACATTTGAGCGGATCTGCATATATTTTTTATGTATAGATACGTGTAGGTCCTCTGTAACCTCAGCAGGTTTCTGCTTCTGAACACCCAGAAAATGTTTTATTCAGTATTGTGCTGTGTAAATACTGCTGTCACGGCCCACCAACGGCACTGAATGTCCTTTATGGATAGGCATGTGGTCAGTTTCTTTTGCGGTGTTTGTATATACAACAAACCAACGCTCTATAAAGGCCAACCATCTTACCTTGCCACGTCTTGCCAATCATCCCAAACACAAGAATTGTCCATCTATGGATCCATCCAACCATCCAGAACCAAACACTCTCACGTAATACTCTGGACAGTGACTGGGAGGCGCGTCTTGGTGACACAGAGTTTGGGGCTCTTTGGGGAGATACTTTGCGTTTTGATCACCCGCGGTACGCGCTGTAAGGTGCCTCGTTTCCTCTGCGCTCTTTTTTAAACTAGCGCTTTGAAAGGATTTCCATGTTCTCTTTATTTAGTTTGTGGGAAGAGATTTACAGTAGTAGCACTTATGAAATGATTGTTGCTTGCTTTATATCTTATTTTCTCTGTAGGGGCTGTCATGCCATGCTAGTTCCTTCCCGCTAATACTCTTACTTTATCTAAGCTTTTATATTAAAAATTGTTTGACGGCTAAGCTATTTGATTTATTTATTTATTTTTGTATTTTTTATCTTCTTTGTATCGCATATTGAAAATGTATAGCTTTAATCAATCCGGTCGCTGCATTAGAGATTTCTCATATGCTATTTTTTCCAGGAATATTTGACTAAAAAGTGCCCAAATTGGGTATATTTTAAAATATTTCAAGGGCTTTAACTAAATAATTTTCACGGAGGTCTAGCTCTGGGATCACCCAGTTCCATGGGGTCCCTGTTATAATCTCGGGAGACAGAACAGATATTGTTGATAAATTATCAATTTGCCGGCTAATTGACCATGATTGATTAAATCTATTTACAATTGCTGGTTGTGTCCTATTTAATAAGACACGGATCTCGGTTTCCTTACGGAAAACTTTAAACTAAATACCCCCAATGCAATTCTATTGATGGAGCAATGGGTGCTTTTTAATTAAATTCATTTACTACTTCGAAGTCTGATAAAGACAGTACATACAACCAGTATGTTGTGTCCCAGGCACGGTTCTATTTAAGCGGGGCACGTTTCCACAGTCACAGATCACGTCTGCAAATAATATATTTCATAACATAATATATATTTTATAAATAATATATTTCTGGTGTAGCAGCCCAGTAAATATCTTCACAATTTAAAGGATTTTTCACGCAGAGAATCCAAGCGTCGTCTGATGTGAAATCATGTGACTCGTCCCTCTCGCGTATCACTATAGCCTTTTATTGATCGTATTATCCTTTTGGTGTCTGACGTTATTTAATATGATCCTTTCTTGTCTGGAAGACATTCATCTCTCGCCTCCTTTGTGGCATTGCTTTTGTTTAATGGCTTAAAACGCTTCAGGAGGAAGCAGTTTACTAACTTTGAGATCTTGTTTTTTTTTTCTTGTTTGGAAAGTCGTGTTTCCCTAAGGAATTAGCCTTTACGTTTCTTATTTTATGATCATTCTACCTTAACATTTATTACTATTGGATCGCTGTGTACACAAAACTTTGTGTACTTTTTTTATGTAACAGAAGAAGTACTTGGCATGCAGTCAAATAGGAGCTCTTGCCACCTAATAAAGTAAAAATATAAGTAAAGCAGAAGGATATTTTATTGCTTCTGTAGAGCTTTTTCACAGATTATTTTATGTATTGGAATTATGCGTATTGAACCCAAAATCGTCATAGATTTGCATGCTTTTTCTTTGCACATATAATTTGGTGCAATTTCTTTACATGACATTTTGGGCGTATTATATACACAGTAAAGTGTTTGCTTTGGCACTTTTCATTTTTATTTTGCAGGATTTTTTTTCTAATATTGTTTAAGATTTCTATATAAAATTATCCAAATATGTTTCTGCTTGCTCGGACTAACTTGAATAGAATCCATATTTCATCTTGAAGCAGCAATCTGTTATTCGCTCGCATGAACGATACATATCGTGCTCCAATTTTTTTACTTTGTCAGGAAATTATGAAACTAGTTAATGCGAGGGGTCAGTTTGGACGTTATTGCACACTAATTTTTTGTATGGAAAGGGATGCGAGTTACAAAGTCTGGTATAGAGGAATATAAAAATATCTCTATGCTATGCTAATAAAAAAATGTTTTACTGTAATATTTTCTACTCTTTATTGGGGAAAACTTTACATACATTTTACTAGAACAGTGTCTTAAGTGAAATATATACAAAGTGTGTGTGTGTGTGTATAAATAATATACAGTGTTTAGTGTGTGTGTGTGTATATATAATATACAGTGTGTGTGTGATGTGTTTTGTATAATATAGATACACATGTTTGTGTTTAATGTGTGTGTGTGTGTGTGTATATATATATATATATACATACACACATATATATGTGTGTGTATACATACATTTATACACACACAATAGGTCTTTGTAATAAAATAACTTTTTTCAATAAGAGCTACACATAGTGGATGTATAGATATATATATGTGTGTGTATATATATTTACACATACACACATTGCACACACACAATAGGTATGTAATAAACAACTTTCTTCAATAAGAGCCATAAGTGGTATATAATTATATATATATATATATATTTTGTGTATACAGGTATTGCGCACACACACATACAGCGCTGTGTAATATAACGGCGCTATATAAATGAATAAATATGTACTATGTGTGTGTGTATGTATATATATATATGAGATTCTCTACTGACATTTATGTGAAACTATCTCTTTGCTAGTATAACAAGGTGGGTATTGTCCGCCAGCCAGCGCAGAGCACGTTATTGAGCCACGCGATACATGATAACATATCATTGCAACTTGGATTTAAGCTGCAAACTCCGTGTCTCCTGTGAAGGGCATCCTTCTTTTGGTGAGATAACCGCAGCCAGTGGCATGCTGTTTACAGATGGAACTTGTTAAGTTTTCCCAGCAGGGTCTTTTCAACGTGACCTTGTAGGCCAGAAACTGTCGTGTGATGCGGGCTCTGCGACTCGACAAGGACAGTTTTGTGCACAATAATGGCCGAAGAAGGAAAGTTGTTCTGTACGGTGCCTTATACCGCCGTGCAGTGAATGTAAAATTACCGGAAGATAAAGGGATCCATCAGCCACGCGTGTTTCATTGGCTACTGTTGTGTTAACCACGTGCGTCCCAGGAGCGGTGGAAAGTTACGTTTACCGGATCCAAACGGGTGAATTTACATTTAACTCTAGTAATGTTTGTGTGTTTATTGAATACTTAATCAGTGTTACGGAAAACTTTTCTTCTGACATCATACAAATATCGGAGCGTATGAACTCATCCATGTTAACCTATGTGTGTTATCACAAATAAAATCATGCTTATCATGTACTTGCCAGCTAGTTAAATAACTGGTGTTGTGTCCAAGTGTCTTTTTGCGTTATTTTTCTTTTTAAGTGTAAATTTTTAATTTAGCATATCCTTTATTGAGAGGGTGATGGATAAGTGGTATAGAGTTCCGGCATAGGCGGTGGAGATTACCATGGTGGGGTAATTTAAAAGCCATGTGGACAGGGATCTGGTTGGCCTGAACAAGCTTTAGGGTTCTTTTTACACAAGGAGAAAATGGGCTGTCTAGGTGAGCTGTCTCTTATATCGCGTTCCATGGGTCAATCGGCTATGATCAGACAAGTGGATATCCGCAGAATAATGCATTCCCGGCTCTTTATCCAACTCCAATTTGCACAGGTAGAGAAAGAAGTCTGTGTTTTCAGCAAGCGCTATAAACCATAGATATAATGTGTGTGTAGATGTCTCATCATGGGCAACGCCAAACAAACTACCCCATATAGAGTTCAATGTATTTGTATACATACCGGAGTGTAGATCGTACTCTGGTTTGTCTCATTTGAACGCTCAGGTTCTCCCAATGCCCTGCCTTTCACTTTCTATCTCTACCATCCTATTCATCACTAAAGAATGGAGTGCAAGGGCATTCTCTACCGGCCCATGTGTGCTCTGGGCAAGTGCTCTGTACGCGTTAAACTATGCAAACGAAGCCATTAGCCTGTTCGGTAGACCATTCATTAGGAAGCATGTGAAGCATTTGCGTTCTTTAATTCTACTTTAGGGGCCAACGGATATTACCCCGGCGGCATTTATAAACTTTGGAGTACTCTGTAGACTGCAGAGAGCGATAAAATTTAACGGTTCTATAAAATAATGCGAGTACGATCTGCCTTACCAATGGCATTTAGCAAAATGAAGAAGACGTATGGTTTCTTTTTTTTTTTTCTTTAAAAAAAAAAACCCACAAAAAAGGCTTTTTAGAGGATTTTGTATTAAGCTCTGTAGGGAATGACAGGGAAATGCCTCTGCGTAAAACCGTGTGTGTGTTTGACAAATTTCCTTTTTTTCCTATGTAAATTGTTTCTGTTGCATTCCAAATAGAAACGTGTCGGCCCATTAGCCTTTTAGGGCAGGTTATGAAAAATGTATTTTCTGCTGGATAATTTCCTCTCGGTCTCCGTGGTCAGTATTATACTTGGAAATCTTTTTTCTTCCTGCTCTGTTGATACAGATGCAAAGGTAAAACATCTTTTCAATTTTACATGCTTTTGTCAAAATGTTATTCGGAAGCATCATGAATTATTCCCAGACTGTGTATTCAGGAATATTCTCTGAAACTATTATTTGATGGGTTTTTTTTTTTCTCCTTGTTTGTCTTTTACTTCCTCATCTTTTTAAGGAGAGACAGCCAATTGCTTTGAAATCACATAGAAACCTAAATAAGCACTGGACATAGTCGAGGCGATTGTCTAGAACACATTTGTGCGGTTTCAGGGAATCCTGAGCCTTTGTTCTATAAGTGGAAATGGGCTTGAAGACTAACGATGGCCAAATGGATCCACTCAACGGGTGTGGAAGGCTTGGGATGAAAGGAATTGCCAATGCAAGCAAAGCAATAGACAGTCTAGAAGTATTACCAGCAGTCTTATATTTAAGGAGGATTGAAGAATAATTAGAGAGGTTATGGTTTATCGAGGTGTTTATTTTTCTTTTTATATCATAATTTGAAATATATAATCCCATTTAGCTTTTATGGTCCTCATCTTGTATATTCTGTTTTTGTTCATATGTTGGAATTTGTAATTCTTCTTGGTACTTTAGCATAAAATACAGTGCTAATTACAGTAATGCGGGTTACTATTCACAAAAGCCTGCGTTTCTCATTTTGTTCCAATAAATGTCCTCCATCTGCAGACCTGGAGGCTTCATTATCAGTCGTGATATTTTTGGTCAGATTCGGTCGTGCAAAATGTTATATTGTAACACTCGGTGGCCCAGGTAATAAAATATATATTATATCTCCCACGTGTTGGGCTGGTGGCTTCGATGGTCGCCCCAAGACATATGAGAGATTGCGGGGGGCGATTCCCATCACAGTGATTTGTGTTCTGATGACTTCTCTACTTACTTGTTGAAGGCTAGTTTTTGCCTTCTTCGCGCCCCCAAGATGATTGACTTTAAAACATGGCATTTTATTTTTAATGTTCTTTTTTTTAAAAAAAATGTTAGAACTAAGAACTTTATTTTAATTCTCAATAATATGAGTTTCAGTCGTCTTCGTTCTATCCTTTACCTTTTTTTTTTCTTTTCCGCAAGCCACCTGTTGCCTCTGATGGGCCCGTATATAAATTTGAACAAAATGCTCATCACTCATCAACCATCAGCAGAAGCGTAAAAATTACTCACGAGGCTTGCTTTGCAAGAAATTCTTTTGTGTCTATGACACTAGCTTTGTTTAAAACAATTAAAGTGTTACACGCTAGAATAATTTAAATTGCGACAAGGAAATGGTGATGTTTTCTTTCTTTTTTTGCTTAAGGAAAAACTTTCTGGTTGCGGACCTCTCTGTGCTGCTATTTAACGTTTTTTGTGTCTGTAATATGGCAATAAGGATTTTTCACCAATACTTTTTTTAATAATCGATAATTCTCAGCTACTTCTTCGCCTAATGCTTTTTTTTTGTTGCAAATATTAAACATACATGTTCGTAATAAAACATTTTAAGACCGTGCTTTAAAGAGAAGTACATTAGATGATGGTGGTTATCGCATGGCAGTCTGGTATTGGTAATGCAGTAGTACATGCTTACATTGTTCCATTGGTAGGCCGTTCCATTGTGTGCTCCATATGGAGATCCATCCCAACGATTAGTTACATAGATTTAGCCACCATCTGCCCCTCCGCTCATCCTCATCATATTGTGATAAAATCATATGCTTTAAATCCATATGTTAGTTTTAACATTCATTTACCACCGCTAGGAGCTGCATAGGTGACCCTCTTTAAAGGTCACGTTGGTCAACGGGACGACTGCGGCTTTTGAAGAAACTGCATGTTATCTACGATCACCGGGGGCCTAGACGTTCTCTAAACCAGCTAAAATACTTCTTCTAAGCTACTTCTTGCAAAGCTTCTGCGCACCAGAACTTTTCAGAACTTCCATTTTGGAACATAAATGATTGTATTCTTGCGAGCGAGCTCCGGAAAATCAATCGTTTTTGTAAAGGAATATTATAATGTGACTGGTCATCACTAAAGTTCAGCGTGCTGGAAGGATTTTGCCGTGTGAAATACTACACGTGAAACTAATGGTGTAAATTTATCGCTGATTGAGATAACAGGCTTACTACTGTAATACATATTTTAGGCTTTTTTTTTTTTTGGCAGAACAGCTTCGTTCTTGGCTATTTAGGGTATTAATGGAAAGGAAATTGCCTTTTTTATGCAAATATGTCTCCAGTTTTTGTCCCCTCCCAGAAGCTTTTAAAGAATCGGCGCTGGGCTTTTAAACGGTAACAATAGCCGAATGCTCCAGCACTCTGTAAGCGCTGTTGGCGGGTAGTCTGGGTTCCCCGGCAAGGTAAATTCAGCAAAGGTAAAGTAGATTATTCACTAAACGCAACAGGGATTCTGTATGCAAAAACCCAATTTTAAAAAAAATTAAAAAAGGAAAAAGTACTATATATATATATATATATATATATATATATATCTATCTCTTTATATATATATATATATCTCAAGTGTCAGTGTCCAGAGCTGTAGCGTGAATACTGACATATCCAGCCTGTCGCATTTAAAGGGGCAGTACCTTGGTTTGGAATAAAAAGCTTTTTATGTAAAGTATCAAAACATATGTAAGGTACGTCTTGTGTTATCGATCGTCTCAAAGAACATCTGCACAAGAGCCGTTTGCCTCTTGAAAATGAACACAAATGTATACCCTATACATGTAAGAGTGATTTTAGAGGCGTTAAAATAGAATGAACTGTAACTCTTACCATTTTGTTTCTTTTTGTTGACCCCAAAACCTAACATTTTCTGCTACCAGTAACAATTATTCTGTTCTGATGTAGAATTAGGTTAATTGGCCAGCAGAGTGTTGGCATTTTCGAGGCATGGTATGCTTTGGAAAATGTTGGAGGGGAGTCATTTATACCAAGGACGGTGCCTATTGCTTTTACATTAGTAGATGCCTACTACGGCCTCACTAATACATCACCTACTGTTAGACAAAACAGGTGAAAACTTCATACAGCGGCAGATCTGGGGGGATAACTGGCTTTTACATTTTTCTGCTACTTTTTTTTTACTAAAAGAATCTAACTCTTCAGCAAATCAGAATCACAGATATGGCTGGTGACTATACGTGAGATCGCATGAGTATTTCATAAATTAGGTACCAGCAGAGATTAAGGCGTTTATTCGCTAAGGTGAAAGAGCCAAGTTTCTTGTCCAAGAAGGGGCTGGCCCTGTATCATGCATAGTTCAATCAGCGATGTGAGTTTCGTTGAATCACACTGATTTGACTATGCATTGTACAGGGCAACTCAGCCATTCTTGCAGGGGAAGCCCACTGTGGGCTTTGCGTGAAGATATCTGGGCTACCTCCCGGTACCGCCGTTCGGTAACCCATGCAAGAAATCCACACACAAACCATTCAGGTCTGTTGACGTAACTCAGAACTACCTTGAAAACATTGTTAGGGGATTAATGGATGTAGTTAATAGTGTTGGCTTGAAAAAAATTGTCTGAATGGCAACTAGGTTGGTTGAATCACAGAAGCCCTATTTTATTGTTATGTGCATGTCATATACATACACTTGTGCACTGCCTTCTGAAATGTTATTGACCTGCCCTAGATAGCGATATATCAGGATATGACTCGGACTTGGTTTGGCAAGGGATATTATTATGTAGGGGGGTAGTCCTTGTGTGTTGCATCCGTGAGGAAGGAGCACATAAATGGCTCTTGTAGAGAGAAGATTATTGCAAATGTATAATCCTTTTGCTGTCTGGGGCATGAGGCAGCTTGACATTAAAGTACAAATCTCAATTTTCATGATTGGTTCCCTTTAAATGAGAAACAATCAAAATTAACTGCTTTGTCTCCTGCTCTTTAAGATCTGATGGGGTAAGCTCGGTTCTGGCAGGTCACTGTTTTATCCCCTTTCTCAGGGATTCAAAGTGCTTTGCAGCCGCAATTAACACATCATTATAGCCCCTTTTCTTTCATTTTAATTGGCAATCGTTTTCTCTGGCTAGTTCTGAAAAGCATGCGAGAGCCTCAGAGTGCGCAGGATCCTGACTTCTGGCTTTGAGGTCTGAGCTTTCCTTCAATACCGTTAGCATGGTGTTACATTTACCATACGTAAAAAAACAAAATAAAGAAAATATGTCTTCTCCTCTTAAACTAAACCTCTTTATACTACTAATTCTGTCTACCAACCCACCGAACTAACACAGAAAAAAAATGAAATGAAAAAAAATCAACACAAAGTACTGATCAGGTATCAATGCACAAAGTTGTGTTTAAAGGGGCCGGTGTGCTTTGCAGAGGACTGCGTTTTTAGTGGTTCTCTGTTTCCTCTGATCAAAGTGAGAGACGCGAGAAGCAGATCTGACAAAATCAGCCTTCACGAACATTTAGTTTTGTCACGTGGAAGCATGTGATTTTTGTGATTGGTGCCCGGTAATCACATGAGTGTAGCAGGTTCCAATTAGTTCCTGCAGCCAGGGAACTAAGGGCCAACGGGGCATCATGGTCACTGCTACAATATTTCCATTAGGACGTGCTATTATGTCCTAATGGCCCCTGCAACTACTTTTTTTGTGGTGTAATGTTACGTCCTGTGGTTGTGAAAGGGTTTAACTTTTTGGGGGGGATGTCTTACTACCTTTACAGTATAACTTGCGGATACACGTGTTTAGCATCATAGAAACAATGTCAAAAGTTAAATTCTACAAGAGGGTCCCTGTCCTATCAGTCTGCTGTCAATCGATGTATCCAGCTGGTCTTCCTATAGGAGATATATGTTTAAATGTTTCTTGTATAATATGGACCTTTTAACAGTCGTGTGTATGTGAATTGGCAGAATCGTTTTAATTCAGTGTTTTTCCTCTTAAAATATCTACGCTGGACTATTCACGTTTTTAATTTTACTTTGTATGGGTTATGTGCATTTCTAGCTGTTCGTTCTCTTACGTGTATATTCCCTTTTATTTTTGGAAAAGAAAATCCCGAAAGAATGTTAATTAAGATTGCATTAAGCAATCATAGTGTTATACTTTTACATTAAATTATCCACAGATGTGTATTCCCGAAAACAAAAACTGTGGTCAGCTTTCTGTGGATAGGTTTTGAACATTTATGGCCTTTCATCATTAAAAGAGCAATTTAGGTCTCCTATTAGAGGAGCAAACGATTAACTCAGATTTGGATGGAAAACTGCTGCACGTTGAAATGAAAATCCAGGAATCTTTGAAATAATGAAAACAACTGAAACTCCCTGAAATGTTGCATATTCTGTGATTTATGAGGGTTTTCTGTTACTTTATGTTGTCTCCAACTTTAGCTATGTAAAGATCTTAAAAGCACCCCTTGTGATAAAAACGGAGAGAAAATAAAATGTTCCATGTTGGGTGGGGTTAGAGTGATTTTTTTTCATATATATTTATTTCTTAGGAGCCAGACAGACTTTCTTCTAGAAGCCATAAAATTAGTCCACGTGCATGTTGGGGGGGAAAAACTCCCATTTAGCAGACTTTCAATTTTTTTTTGTATTTGGGCAACTCTGGTCTTAATAGGCAGCCCTCGTTCTTGTGACTGACCAGAAAAGTAGTGGCCCAGGTAATAAGTCTTCTCGATAAGCCCTTTGTTTCAGGTGTAATGTTTCTATACTCCCTTGTATATCTGCGCAGTAGAAGCTCTTATGTCTGTCTTCCTTTTCTCTCCTTTCTCCCAATCTCTTAAAATAATTTACGTTACCCATACGTTGCTTTACATTTCCAAATCTTTCTCGCCCCCTGAAGATTAAATAATCATTAATACACCTTTTATATGCCATTAACATAAGTTTCCACCAATATTTGATGTGTCCTTCAGGATGGATGTAGTCTCCAGATGGTATGCAGGGCCTTGTATGTTTCCTGACCTTGAGACCCAACCGTACCCCTGAGATGTCCTTCATTCTGCTCCTCGTTCTGTGACTGTTTCATGCTGCTCGGCAGCTTTAAAAGTCATAATTTGTATAGAAACAGCAAAATTATATTTATAAATTAAGTTGTGTAAATAAAATGGATTTTTAAAACATGTGCAAGACTATTTTTTTTCTCCATTTTTAAGCTTTGTTTGGCATTTTTTAGTATTTTGCATTTCTTAGCATTTTTCAGTGTAAAAAAATACAGAATACCCCGTCGTTCATATTGTAAGCACTATTTGGGAGGCACCGTATTAAAACCTATACAGATGTGTATTAGAGTAGACAGAAACGGTATTCAAAGTTTATTAGCGCTGAAAAGCTTTGTTACACCTCCACGTAAAATTACAGAGCCGCGTTAGTAAAATGTACCGGGTATTTTCTTCTATGTATATTTATTACATAGAGATACCATTAAATTTTATTTTAACTGCTTTGTTGTGTACTTAAAATGTTTGCATTCTGTGGTTACGTGCAGTGGTAAAATTGACATGCTTTTCTTTCCTTAGATCTGGCTTATGGTTAGTATAAAAAAAAAATTACTCGCCTCAAACAATGTTTTCCAAAATGCTTGGTTACGTGATCTTTTCTGTGCTTATCCACATGCCAAGTACTAACCTTCAGCGCACGCCAAGGAACTGAAAGGTGTTGCAGTCCTTTTGTAGGGGCAGATGGAAATTTGGAGGTCTGACTGCACTGTTCTGCTGTTTTAAGTAAAAGTAGGATTGTTTTTATATATTTTTCCTGTTGTGTCCCTTTTGCAAATGCATTTGCCTTTCTCCCACCTCCAACAATATGTTCGTCCGAACGCATCTTCATGCACATGATGTACTTACTGTCGACTCCAGCGTTGGCTCAACAAATGCATGCGGGGGTCTATTCAATGCCCCCTCTGATTTCAATGGAGAGTACATTGCTGCTACTGATTGGCCGCTTCAAGCAGCCAGTCAGTGTCAAGAATTGTCAGACCACAGAGGAGGACAGCTGCAGAGCTGCAACTTCTACCTCAAGAAGGTGATTTATTTTTGTTTGTAGGAATGCAGACTCGTATCAAGTGCTATGGGTACAGCTAGTATATATCTGTCACTGTTTAATGGCAGTAAATAATTACATTCTCGACGTGTATTCAGAGCAGGAATACTTTACTGTTTTCTATAGCGCCATCATATTCTGCACCGCTGTACAATGGCTGTGTCCTTTGGACATTAATTTATCACTATATAATCGCACATTGCCTAACCAGCCAGAAGAAGCCAGGCGTTTGATTTAAGACTCTCACCCTTTGTCAGTCTCACGCTGACAATGGCATTAGTAGGGTGTGGGCGTTATTGTTGTTTTGACATTTGGCTTAAAAGCAGAGAAATGATTGGTTAACAGACATGTCATTCAACGCCACAATACGCTTAATTGTGAAGTGCGTTACCTGCCGGTTACTTACCAGATCGTTTCATGAGGAAGCCGCTTCTAACGATCCATCATCCGTTCCGTTCAGTGCATTAGGAACAAAACCCACTTGGTCCTGGAAATATAGAACAAGCTGGCCTAAAAAAAAAACCCCACTTATTTTGAGTAGTTTTAACATGGACCGTATTCTTTCATTAAGCACATTTTGTCCTTTCTATCTTTTAGCACAATATGTGGATACAATTGGCCTCTTTTGAAATATAGAAAATATAAATGTAAAAATATGTACTTTGACGTTAATCATCAAACATTGTTAGAGCTCTATTAGGTGCCATCAAGGTCTAATATCTCTTGTGTAAAGTACAAAAACTGAAGAGTGATGACGAATAAACGTCTGAAAGCTCTGGTCATCTGGTTTTAAATAATCCATTGTGAGGCTCAAACCTGTTGCCTGTCAGGCCTTTGGGATTTTGGAGGTTTTGTGTTAGGCTGTTGGATAATAAATCACATGGAATGAAAGCGACTAGCTGAGAAGCTAAATAATCATAACCAGTGCTTTATATCTGCAAGATGACTCGTTGAAACCTATGTGGGGGGCTTATTACCGGTAATATGTATATAAAAGAAGTTATCAGGGTGTCAACGTAACAATGTTTCCAAGATGTCCTACAGAACTGGAAAATCCTTGACACCATGAAATCTAAGAGTGTACTGCTGGTACATGTTATGAATGCCTACTTTAACAGCAAGACACGGAATCACATAGTAATTAGAACCCCTCCTCGTTCAGGTGTCATACGAGTGACTCTTCCATCCCTGATGCAGCCTTCTTTCCCCATCACGATCCTCCATAGGTTAAGAGCACTGTAGTCGATGAGAAATATCACGTGTTGAGGTTAATTCTAAGGGGTTGTACTGGGACTAATCATGGGCCACAGACCAAGGGGTAATTGATAGGTGCAGAATGATAGAATCGTAGATCCGAGGGGAAGAGGAACAAGGAGGAGGATCTGGCGGAGAGAGGAGAAACATGGGGGTGACATGGGGTCTCAGTGACAAATGTAAGAATGAATATGTAGTTAGATATACATCATAGTTTTGTCTTTTCAGGACTAGCCTTTTACGTGACCCACCTCTCTCTATAGACTTTAAATGGAAGCCATGTTCCATGGACGCCACTAATCCGCTGAGTAGTGTGTCAATAAATAGGGTGAGACGTACAGTTGAATACGGGATCAGGACAGCAAAGCGGTCCAAAAGCATCAATATAAAGTGATGATGATGGCGCCCTGAGCATGACCCGGCTAAAATATACATTCAAATGCGTCTCGGTCATTATACTGGAGCAGTTGTATTGCGATGTCAAAGTAAGCGTTTTCCATGTGACTCATTGTATGTATTTTTTTTAATAATTTTTTTTGCAAGCATATTTTAAATGATGAAATCACAGGGAAATGCTGAAATAATTCCGGTCATGTTAAGGGGGATTTGAGAAATCACAGGAAAAGAGTCATGTTGACAAAGGGGGATTTGAAAGCAGAGACTGCAGAAAGTTGTGTTAAACAAGGTCCTTGAATATTTTTAATCAGTTTGTCTTTTTATATTATAATATTAACTGTATAAATATTAATTTAGTATTTTAATGTGTAATCAAGGTCAAAATAAGGGGGAATTGTCTTTCAAAATGGAGAGTAATGGAGCCTGGCGCTATAATAGATTTCAAAGTTGAGTCTTTCAAACACAATGAAATAGTGATTATTCCTGTGG
>VKOC01001621.1:0-57500 GCA_009364415.1 Spea multiplicata | reverse complement strand
ACCAGCACTTCCTTTTTTATTTTCTCAGGGTCTGAATAGTCCTTATAAAGATCTCTCCTGATGTTAAGTTGCTGATTACTATTGATTGGTTCAGGCAGCCTTTAATAAATGTAGGGTGAGGAAAAAGGAGAGAGCTTCAGGAAATGCTTTATATAATGGCTCTGCCATTCCAACACACTGATCTACGTGTCCGCGAGAGGAACTCTTAAGCTACTTTACTATTAAGGAGTTGTCCTATATCAGCCAAGAGTCTTTCAAATTAGATATGTACCATAACAATCAAATACAAGGAGAAAGATACATAACAATCAAATACAAGGAGAAAGACAGCTAACAAATGTAACTTGTATTGTAATCGACCTGTAAGAAAACTTCTGAACACAGTCTACTCAACCTACAGGCCCAGGGCTAGTTGCCAAATGTATACCAATAGAGTGGATGCCTACAATGGAACCAAGAAAGATTATATCAAATGATCCAGCAGCCACTATTAAATTATAACTGCGAAACAGAAATAGATGCCAATAGCGCAGTGTTTACAGATGGCTACCATCTTAATAAAAAAGATAAAGCCCCAAAATGAAAGAGAAACCCTTGGCACTACTACTATCGAGTGCAGCTCGAGGTGGGTGGAGGAGGTATATATATAAGGGGAAGGAGAGTTCTGCTTTAATTTCTTCTGCCCAACCCATTACTACAGAATGAATAGATTAATAAAGCCTAGTGATGAGGACAAAGCTTGCCGCAGTATTCCTGGAAAGTGCTTTTCCGCAGTGCGCTTGTATGCTTGATAATGTTTAGCATGCATGTGATTGGCTGTTACCTGTCTTGATTTTGATGGGAGTGCTGATGAGCATGTTCAGGAAGCATACCATGGTATGCTCCCTGCTTTGGTAGAGGCAGGTGGGGAGGAGTTAAATAAGACAGCTAAGGCTGGAGCTCTCCTTTTAATACAAAATTGCAGATGCACTCTTGTATATTACATGTCCTATGGCAAGAATCCACATCAACAAATGCGGGTGCACTGGAGGTGCACCAATGGTGGCATTTTACAGGAAAATTTGCTTGTCTAGATAGTTTCGTTGGTAAAGGTAGGACATATACCCCCCCATCATGGGTGCGTACCTGGCATAAGTTGTGTACTGTTACCTGAATGGGCTTTGTGTGCAGCCCATATGTATGGTAGGCTTTCTTAAATTTGGTTTGTCAGATACTGGGGAGAAAAAAAAGGTGTTTTTTAGGTTCTCACCTTAAGTTTAGCAAGAATTGTCTGGATTCCCGAAAACTGCGTTTCTCTGATGCACAGGAGCCTAGCTTTTGGTATTGTAAAGTAGATGTGTGAAAACAGGGAATTTAGAAGGAATCTAATGGTTTTTTTTTACACTATATCTTATAACCAATTTCCATTCCACATGCAGTCTGCACAAGGCAGATCTTAGATCTCATATAATTTTGTTTTTAAATTAAACTTGTTATTTAGGCCATCACGGAAAATGCTATGATTTTCTATAATGATATTGTGTTGCAGACAATCTGTGTGCTGCTCTTGTCTAAATTATGGTACGGGGAGTTTGGCTAAATTATTGGGATTGTTCCACATACTGTGGGATTCTCTTCTCTTTTCTTCCTAAATATCAGAATTTGCTTAAATGAATGAATATTATATTACAGAATGCTGCAAAAGAACAGGGCGCATAACCTTAATGGAAGGATATAGAATGGTAAAATCATACTAGCCCGTGCTGCATTCGTATAAACAAGGTGCTTTATATTTAAGGTTTTTTTTTTCTTCTACGTTTAAGGCGTGATTTGCTTTATCAGTTGTGTAGAGCACGTTACACCTTTTGTACTAGTGTCCACTTTGAATGTCTAGAAAAGCACAGTTCAAACATTTATATTGAATGTGCATGTAACTTCTAGAAACAGATTTTTGTGGCTGGCAACCAGTTGGCCAAATGCTCTGGCCATGTTTTATTAACTGCTTGAAACCTAAACCTATAAGGTCCTTGGAATCGTCTTAAATGTTGTATTGCCGTATATGATTTTTTTTTGTGTGAAGTAGATCTTCCTAACATCATATCTTTGTAAGTTCTTCTCGCTAAGCGTTCCATAAGTGCTGCGCTGGTGGCCGTATATGTTGACATGCTAGATTGTTTTGTAGAACATATTGCAAGAAGCAAGCTTTTGGGGTGAAACAAAGATTCGAATGCCTAATGTTAGCCTGTTATGAAGAAGTAGACTATACTTCATTTTTGACCAGTGCTTTGGCTTTGGTCTCCTAGAAAGCAAAATGGTTGCTTCACCAAATGTAAACTTTTATTCATACATAGCTAATGATATGTTATTTCTCATAGCCTTGTTTTCTGGGACAGTTGGTGGATGGAACCACCAACTCTCATATTAGTAATATGAGTAAATAATAGCCCAAGCCAGGTTTGGGCAGTCTCCTGAGTAAGGTCCAGCTTATGTCGGAGGGAGAGGCAGACTCCTCAAATGTTTGTTTTTAAACTCACAGGTTTGGGTTTTTCTTGTATTTTTAAACCTTCAAATTAAGCTTATGAAATTCATATTAAAAGATTATTGCCTACATCGGATGCACTCGGCCGGTTTTATAGTGGCATTTTTCCCCTTCAAATAACCGATTTTCTTTAAATTACAGATTTATGATTTGAAGTAAAACATGTACAATTCCATTTATCTCGGATAACAGTAAAACTAATTTATTGTAAAATAAGTAACTTTTTCTTCTTTGCGCAGGGCTCGATAAGAATCACAACGAAGTTGCAAATCATTTTGTGGATTCTATATTCAGAATTTTACATCCAAGAGTAATTTGCTTTAATTTCACCCAATTTAACCTATATTCACACCATCTCCATTCAGCTTTAATAGCTACGTTCCATGCATAAGAAAAGCAGATAAATCTCCACAATTAGACGGCAAATGATTACAACTAGTTAGCACTTAGAGGAGACAAAACTTAAGACTAAAGCCCCTTACAAAGCCAAAGAGAAAGCCCCAAGTGTTTGCACAAGTCTGGCGTTGTTTGCTACTAGAATACTCGCTGCAAATTGTATTTATGTTAGAGATACTGACAGGTGTGGAATCCTTTCTATGATCAGTTAGTTATAATATATATATATATATATAATATATAAGATTTATTTTTGTTAAATCATGCTATATAGTGAAACATAAAATAAGGTTTTATGTAGTGATTTTGATATTAAATATTCAGAATTGACTTAGTTTGTGAAAATATTAAATATTCATCAAGAAATATGTAACTATGTAAAAATATGAAAGTATGAATTAAATAATGTGTTATTAAATCTGTTTTTGAAGGCAAAAGAAAGAGGGTGATATATTGGCAAATTATTAGGGAAGAGTAAAAAGGGAAACACCGTACGGGTTAATGAATGGGTTGAAAGACATTTGCATTTCTGTTTAGGTTAGAACATTACATTTTAATGAACCAAGAATTTAGAGATTGTCACTTGCTTATAACCCGAGGTTGTTTTACAGTGTTGACTTAATGTTTTTCATGGAACATAAGACTCACATTTATGCGAGAATAGCAGTTATACCAATTACTACAAAAAAGCTGGTAAATTAGGTTTTTCCCAAATCTGCTTTAAGGGCTTGTAACTTAAAACTAAATATTTCTTCCAACATTCTTGCAAATTTCTTGAATCTTAGTCTTTCTACAGTAAATTATATATTTTTAGTTATCTTGGGTGTGTTTACTTTTGGTTTTAAAGAAGATGATATCTTACAAAAGAAAATGTATTCTCATAAGCTGAAGAGGAGATCATTGAGATCCTTAAATCTCATGTGATTGGACCAGGACATGTACTTGAGTACTCTTCCTCATGGACACCATATTCAGCCCACACACATCTCCTGTATGTAATTTAGCGGGGGAGGGAAAGCTCGGGGGAACAGGCCGTGGGGCAAATGCACATGAGGGGGATACTGCAGAACCAATTATCTTATGCAGTAAGGTGCGTATGATGGCTGTAGTGTCCCTTTATAGACCACTATTAATGGTTGTCCGTTGTCCTTATTCCGTTGACCAGTGGTCCTGCTCAGGCTGAGTGTAACCTCAGCTTGTAGAGCCTCGTGCAAGTCCAGCTGGGTTTCCATTGCGTATGGGAGAAGTTTACTTGCTTCTGGAGCAGAACCTTTTAGTGCTGGAGCTGCAGCTTCCCACTCCTCCACCCTTTGCAAGCCAGGTTGAGCCAGATGTCATGTTGGAGGCCATGTTGGCTCCTGCAACTATAATTAAAACACACTATCTTTTAAAATATACTTTGCTTCTTGCTAGTTCTTGCTCCTTGGCCGGCTAAAATAAATTTGATCTCTCAAATATGACTAGGAAATGTTGTGTGTATATATATATATATATATATATATATATATATATATATATAATATGTTATATCTCTGGAAGGTTCTGTGGAGCAGTGCTTTTTGTGATGAACAGCAAATTAGAACATGCTTTTGTTTTTTTGTTTCTATGACACAATGACCCATTCGTCATTCTGTGCAGGTTTTCTCTTCAAAAACATTTTCTCTGTAGAGTGAAAACAGAAATAGCCACATATCTCCAGCAGCATCCCATCGGACATGTCAAGTTTATTAATATCTCCAACGTGTGTGACTTGAATAAATTGAAGGCACATCTTCAGCTGATGGCGAAATAAGCTGTTGCTGTTATTTTGCTTCTCACCTTGCCCCCCACCTTTTTTTTTTTTTTTTTTAACCAAAGGTAGCGAAGACGTTCACTCTCTATCCCATCATATCCTTTTCACATTTTCCATCATAGTTCTACGGCAAGTGTATTGCCATACATGTTTGAAGGTGGCCATTGCAACGTTAAGATGGCAGCTTTCTCATTGCTTATTAGAAAGAGGTAACGTTATGTATTTAAAGACTTACAATTATGTATGTAAGACTTGTGATTTGGCATAATGTTAAAAAATAAATATATATAAAAAATTTTCCCCGTCACTTCGCTGCTGTATCGTGTAACAATCTACCGCTTTAGAACGTCTTGTTATTTTCACTTTGGAATATTCTGGGCTGTAATTGTGGAATAATCATAAGTCTTAGCTTGAAATTTGACCTAGTATTATATTATAAAGTCCTGACGTTTAGCATTGGGTATCTAGCCAATGCTATGGATTTGTAGTCGCTTTGTTATTCTGCTGCAAATTATCCTTTTTTTTTTTTTTAATGTTTTTTTTCTTCGACATAAAGATTTCCACAAGGCTATGCGACATTTGTGCATTTATATCTTATTAAGTGGCCGTCCTGGCTGGAGGCAGACAAAGGCCGCCACGCATTTGTATCAGCTAGCGTTACGAGCAATATTATAAAACTTCCAGTCCAATCAGCGCCTACATTTAAATAGCACAAATTATAGCAGCAAAACAATAATTCTGTTGATTAGCCCCTTTCCATTTCTTGTAAGTGAACTGTTTATGCTGTTGAGTACCTTTGAAAAAAAGCAAAAGCCAAAACAGCCTTGATTAGTCAAGGAGTAATTGGATGACTTGATTTTCAAGCAAGAGAATGAATTGGTTGATGATAGCCTGCAACTAAGTGTAGTGGTTCTGTTCAGATGAATACATAACTTACACAGCCATCAGATCCTGACATGGGTAGAACATGGGAAGTGCCTGGCACGCAGACGCAAGCTTCGAAGTAGGCTATGCCAGTTTGGGGCTGCTGCTTTTGGTCTACAACTCCCACCACCCCAAGGCAACCAGGAGTTGAAAGATGCAAATAGCAGTTTGAGTTATAATTGGGAGCAAGGGAGATGTGTGTGTGTGTGTGGTCATGCTAGATTATAATGGATAATAGTAGTTTTTGAATAGTTCTGTGGATAGCCAACGGATCTCTATTTGTCTGTATTGCGTGTGTGTATATATATATATATATATATATATATATATATTGTGCATTTGGATTTGTACTAATGGCAAATTTACAGAATTTTGGTAAATTTGTCAATTCGTATGAAGCCACGAAAACAAGTGCAGACCCCGCATGAAACAAAGCAAAGAGCCCAGAATTTTCATCTTACATTCTAGAGCCCACATTCACTCGCTCTTTCTTGTTCACTCTCTTTAAATGTTACCCTACTTTCTTTGCTGACCACTTCCTCATCCCGTCTTCCTCGTCTGCTACCTCCAATCTGCTGTCTTCGTCCACATCTCCGCGGACATAACCCTGCGGAAACCTCCACCAAAATGACACAAATTCCAGTGACGATCCTCCAATCCGGGGAGAGGACGTCACAAAAGCACCGTCATTTTGCACTAACTTGAAGTCAGGGCAATATGGCGACCCTTTCGGTGACGTCTCTCCTCTCACTGCAGGGTCGATGAGAGTATATCACCAGAAGAGCCACCATTTTGAAACAAGTTCCCTTTGGGTTATGTCTGAGAAGATGCGGACGAAGAAGGTAGGGAAACATTGAGAGCGTGAGTGAATGCGTCCAATGGGCAATGAATTTCATTATAAATGCCATTCAAATTTTGTTGCCTGAAAATGAATGGGCCAAAAATGAACTGAAAAATTTGAATCGTTTTTTTCATTTGCACATATATAATATATACATATAAATATGGATTGCAAAAGCTAATTTAAACAAGTCAAATTATGTCCTGTTTACCTCTTTGTAAAGCGCCGCTGAATATGATACTCCTATATAAAACAAATATATACTCTGTGTGTATTAAGACAAATTCTGTGTAGATGTCTACATGTTCTCTGGGAATCTTTTTCTCCTGCGTTCTTTTAGATCTTAGCTGTATCTACTTTGAGGAGCTCATTGATGCAGGGCGAGTCAGTGCATTTTTTCATATTAACAAATAAACGAAACCAATCCCGACATTAGCATTTCATTCTTTTCTCTTGGTGATAAGTATGTTTATAATGAAGCAAATTATCGGCATTAAATTCAAATGATGTGTTCTTGAAACCCTCTTTGTGGAGGTAGAGCATGGTCGCTGGTAGCACCATTAGACTAGATGATTTTTTTTCCCCTTGCTATAGTTATTTGCATAAAGTCTTGTTAATATGTTGCCCCACCATGTCATCAAAAGTGCATGAAGTCAGCACACATACTTCAGTAATATCTGCCTGCTTTACCCTCATGCTTCTAGTTGGCAATTTCAAATTATGGCTTCCACCGCACTTGAAATGTGTGTTAATAGCGTGTGCTTCTAATAAGGGCCAGCACCATTTTGTTCACATCGTGTGAATGGTTGTCACTCATCTATGACAAATGCACCTTCCATTGCTTCTTTGATGGCCCCCTAAAAACCATACCCTCAAATCAGGCCGATGAAATTAGCCGCTGTGTAAATTGTGTGTCTGAGTGGTTCATTATCTAATCACCGTCAGAACCACAGTGATAAAGTAGATTGAAGCAGGGGGAGAGAGGTCTGCCAGATGATTTCAGGACAATCCCTGTCCCTGCCGCTCCCCGGCGATCACATCTTTTCTTGGAACTTCCTTGCATAGTATTAAGACGGTGTGTATAATGCGCTGCTTTCTTTAAATTGATTTTTTATTTTTTAATTCAAAAGTAGAGAATTGATCTGTTTAGTACACACTTATAACAAAAAAAAATGGCATTAACACTTATATATTTGAAGTAGCATCGCGGATGTTTATTGTACCAATTTTGTGATTTTCTGTGTGTTTGCATAAATATAAATGTATAGATAATACACACACTTTTAAAACGTCCGTTCCGTAGCTCTTTGCATTTCTACAGTGACCAAAAACCTTATGCAGAAATGGTGTGAAAATAAGCAAGTAAAATCAGTTTCTCTAAAACCTTTGTGTTTTTTATTATTTTACACTCAAGACATTTAATATCTTTTTTTCCCTTTTTTTTTTAATTAGAAATGTCCTTTATTTTTCTGTTAAGCCATAAACTGTTGCTCCGTGGCTGGTATTCCTAGATGCCTCTTTCATTTAGATTCATTGAGCACCACCTAATTGCCGTATAGCATTGCACTTAGTGTAAATTTAACGCTGCGGAGCATGATTACCAGCTGCAATTTAATACGAATCCAGATTTTTGTCAGTGACGGCTGCAGTCTCATTAACTATTGTGTGGATGGTCGCATTATACACTTTACAAGCCTTCCCGGTAGCCCCTGGTCTGCTGAAGGGGAATTCAATATGATTCTGGAGTGATATCGGGTAGTTTTGTGATGCTGTATAAGGAGGGATTTCATTTCAGATTCAGCCAATAGTTATCCTTTTGGAATAGCTAATTCATTGAGACAAAATAAATCAGACCGAACAAAAAAAAAAATGTAGAATTACGTATATAATATCTATCATGAATAAACTTCCAAATGAAGTGAAGTGGTTACAGAAATGGGAAGTAAAATTAATTTGTATTTTTGCATACAAGAAAAGAATTATCATGTCTTAATAGACAATAAGAATAGTGTCTTAAATAGTAGAAAAAGCCCTTAAAAGAAATGGCAAGCAAGGGCCGAATTGAAAGGAACCCCCTGTAACCCTCGCCGTATCAGCAATGTTGTTGACTGGTGGACTTTTTTTTGTATTTGAAACAAATAGTCCTATATGAAAGATTATTTTTATGAATACAATGAAGTTTGTTCTTTTTAATAATGGATTTACAGGTTTATAAATTAGAAACTCTATTTTTATTGAATGACGTACCAGGTGCATTGTGAGTTTTATGGGACTATTTTCACGATGTGCTTGGTATGTCATCAGTCGCAAAGGGGTTAAACAGACCACTTTTCCCATGAATCCTTTTGTGTATAACTATCTTCAGGGACTTGGACAGTTTGACCTTAACCCAACGTTCGTGGAACCTCAGTGCTCGCCGGGAAGAGAAACAAGGACATTTACAAAGTGTTTATTTTTGTTTAACTTATAATTATTATTTTTTGCTATCCTAGGCTCTTTTGACGACGATGACATCATTCATGTTGAGGGAAGTGTCAATCCTGTCCGTGACATTGAGATCATTCATGAGGAACTCCGCTTGAAGGATGAAGAAATGATCACCGCAGCCATTGAGAAGCTTGAAAAAGTTGCAGTGAGAGGAGGAGACAAAAAGTTAAAGCCAGAATATGTAAGGAAGGATAAAATACATTTGACATGTAGCTGACCTGCACATGTAACAGGGTGCCCTGCAGTATGTGGGATGTATAAACTTACAGAAGAGAAACACTAGGCCAGCCATGTGTGAAATGTGTACATGTCCTGGAGAAAATGGCTGACGTGTTCACCCTGGTTGTTACCCCAGTCATTCAGCTTGTTCAGCCCGTTTCTATATGTATCCCCCTTATATTGATACGTTTGGGCGCTCAACAATACCTGCAGCCTATCCATCTGTGTATGTGCCGGTTGTTTCTGAGAGGTATATTTATAGCAAGCAGAAATGGACAAGAACTTCATTATTCCCTGTGTTTTAACGTGATCAGTGGTCAAAGGCCGTCTCTACTTAAAGTCATTAGAGAAGAGATGCTTTTTGTGTCTCCAACCTCAGGTCACCGCGATGAGCTAATGAAAGAATTTCTACAAGTCCTCTCTCTCAATGTAACGTTCAGATCACTTTTTAAGGTTATCTTCTTGATGCTTTAGATTATTCTGTGTCGGCTGGGTGAATATTTATGGCGAGATGACATTTCCAATAGTCTCAAGTTTTTTTTTATGACATAATGTTCGCTTTGTTTTAAGAGAGACCACTTAGTTTAATTTGTGGCTGTTCCTGAAATAGGTAAATAAAAACCCCGCTATACTTTTCTGATTCATATTTCTTAATAACTCATATTTATAAGTTTGAGCGCTCAACAATACCGCAACGCTGCATGTCGTTAAATTCAACAGGCTGGGAGACACGGCATCATCTTTCAATAAACATCACTAAAAATGTGAAAAGGAATAGTAATACGGAAACAATGTGTCTATATTTTGTTTGTTGATATTTTTATTAGTGATCATATCACAGAAATTCACCCTATAGCAGAGATCCGAATACCTTTTTGTATTGCTGGGTGACTCCTCATGAGCGTACAAACTACCGCCGGAGGAGATTCTCTGTTTTGGGCACCTTTTGCAAGTTAAAGGTGGTGTTTTGATCAACTCTATATAATTGAAAGTTTTTATAAGTAAATGCCTATTTAATAATAATTCACAAACAGTTCTTTAAACCAGTAGAATTTTGCCACATTGCTGATTTTTGTTGGGAGCTCTTAATTGTCATGTGACAGGAAAGCACGAGCCGGTAGGTTATACAGCCAGTGTCTATTATGTGTGTGTTTCAAAGGTTTTTTTCTTTATTTTTCTAGTGGATGTCCTTTTATTCCATTTTGGTAAAGTAATATTTTGTAGTATTACCCGCTGATTGGCTCATTTTTGCCCAAATATTGCTAGATTTATAATAACGATGCGGCTTACACCAGGCTTTTATAAAAATATATTGCCGACTGTTTAAATGCCTCCCTAATATACAAATAGTTTCCCATATTGTACAAATAACTGTAATTGCACCTGCAATTAAATAGATCTTTTTTCTTACATAAACCGAATGCGTTACTGTTTGCGACCTTACTCAACATCTGTAATAAGCTTCTTTTGTAAAAGTCAATATTTTCATGTTATCACTTTTTCTATTTCCTTCCTTGGAAATGATAAAACCTTGTTTAAAAACATAGCTGAAAAGGTGACAATACACAATGGCGGATGCTCTACAGGGGATATTTTGACTGGCCTATTGTGTGATTGGTACTCTTCGGAGTACATGCTGGGGTGAAAATCGTTGCCTGTCATGGAGAAAACTGTTCAGTTGCTTTAGGGAAAAAAATGATATAAAGGAAAAATGAATGACAAAGTATCTTGAGAAAGGAGCATCTGCATTAAGTTGAGACTGGAACAGCACTCGTGACATGTACTGGAGAATTAACCCTCTATAGGCTGCTAATGAAGATCAGAATACGTTGCTTACCATGCCGGTACCCACAGTTCAGTATATGGCAGGAGATGATCCAGATATATGGCAGGAATGGCTTCTCCACTCTTAGTGGAGAGAGAAGTTGGTCTCCTGATAGCTATACTATATCCGTTAGATATGGGCTGATTTCAAGGTTGTTTTCCCTTTTCAACTGGACCAACTGCATTGTTTTGATGGAAGAGCATATGATCTTGTAGGTCTTGTAGGGAAACCTGTTGCACTAGGCAGAAGATCAGTGTTGGTGGTTTCCCATCTGTGGTGTCCAATAGAGTAGAAAGTAATGGACTAAAGGATTTCCACAATTTGTTTACCTCAGTGTATTGCTCACAAAAAACTTTGGGACACAGCAATCCACTGAAACAATAGTATTCTTCATGGGAGCGTGGGCTCCGGTCCATGTTACCAAATAACAAGACTTTTTCAGCTCCTCTCACTGCTACCTCCTCTGAAATCAGGGGCGTACTGCAGTATGCTTCTCGCACGTGCTCACTAGGACTCCAATTCTAGCCAATGGGAGCCGGGCACTATATGAACTGGTTTCATCGAATCGCAGCGAAGTATAACTTCTTTGCCTTCAAAGGAGAAGAATAGTGCAGTACTGAGCATGTGCAAGACGCTTGCGCACGGCTGTCCCTGGTCCTTTATAACGCGTAGCATGGAAAGTGGATACGCAATAAGTGTTCCATTGGGGAAACAAGTTGTGTTTCAAGCAAAAATGGCACTCAATAATTAATACATATACAATATTTACGTAGACCTTATCCAAAGTTCTAGGGTACGGTACTCCGAGACAGAGAGCGTATTACAGACTCATTTTAAGCAGGAGGCAGGGTCACGTAACGTTGCATGATGCCGCATAGCGTAACCGCGTTGAGGACAGATGATGCTTCAGAGCGCAAGTCATTTGCGTGTGTGTCTGGCTGTGTGTATATATATTAGTGTGAGTGTCTGGCTGTGTGTGTATATATTAGTGTGTGTCTGAGTGTGTGCATATGTGTTAGTGTGAGTTGCTGTGTGCATGTGAAATTGTCTAGGTGTGTGTTTTTTTTTCATAATTGTTTTTTCATAATCAGATTTATTTTTTTTTGCCTGAAATTTTGAGAGTTGGCTTATTTGTGGGTATAAACAGGGGGATCCTTAAATAGAAGGTGGATGTCAGTTTACATTCGTATTGGAAGCTGGGAATAAAAAAGCAGTTAGATATCAGTATGTCTGGAGGTATGGAGTACATAGAATGGAACGAGGCTTACAAACAAAAGGCCTTGGGTGGGAAACCATTCCTGAAAATCTGACTATTTAGGGCTTGTGACCGGTAAACATGCCTAGGAAATGAGAAAGCGATTACGGTTAGACGGAGCGGAGGAGACAAACAGAATTTAGAATATTGTGATAAGGTCAAGTACCCAAGGCGTGTGCCCTGAGGCTTTTCCACCGACCCCCAGTCTTTTGGTTCAGGTCATGGAGTTTTCTTCTGCAGAGTGGTGGCCGACTATATCCAAGAACAAGCCTTAATATTTCCCATTCACTAATGAAACTACCATAGCTGCTGTTCCAGTCTCATATTAATGCAGAAACTCCTTAAAAATACTACCTTGTTTTCCTTTGATATTTTTTTGCTCTGTGAAAAGCAATCATTTTTGACCAATATCTTAATCCCAGTATAGCTGTTAAGCATTTGTCACGGTATATTTTATAATTGTACATTAAGGGCAGTTATCCCTGTGTTTTTTTGTTTTGTTTTTCTTCTAAGTGTCATTGATGAAGCCAGATAACCAGTAAACCACTGATTTAGTCCCTTTAATCGTTGTGTTGCCTACACGTTTTATATACCTTATTTGCCCTGATTACACCTTGAAATGAAGGCTAATTAGAAAGCAGCGTTAGCATTTAAGGCCTATCCGTTATAAGGGAGGGGGAAGTATTTTTGGAATATTATACTTAATAAAGCTAGGAACGCGGGCTTTCCAGGTAACGCTCCTCTTTGACGCCGATCAATAAACATAGATGCTGAAAAATGTGAGAATACATACAACAGTTCAACAAGCCTGTGCTTTAAAGTGTGAATAGGGAACCTCGTTCTCGTCTGTCAATTACCGTATATTTTCATTAAACAATCCAGACTTCACTATCCTTTTGAATTAACCGGCTCCTTGCCTTATCAATGTCTAGTTCACTTACAGGGTTATTGATTTTTGGCCTTGGTTCAAATCCGGCCTAATGACCGATTCCAGCCAGCATGTACTGTTAACCCCTTGCTTTCCCTTTTTTTCTTTTACGAATAATCCCTTTTTAGCAGACGTGATTGAATGCCACATAACAATACCAAGATTCCTTCACTGGTTACGTGGGTACAAAATATACATCATCCTCGTAGCCACTTATCTACGCTCAACATGGCACCAAACAGGTTAAAACCAAAACCATTTGCCATTTACACTGTAGATTCATCTTACAGCAAATGTTCAAAAATAACAAGGTTTCCTTCTGTACAACCAGAATTTTGTTTTTTTTTTCTCCCCGTTATGTGAAATTTTGTTGCATGTCTCTACATAAGCCGCTCCTGGCCACTCATTGCAGTAACCAGCTGGGCCATTTCACCTGCTGAAGCTATTAAGGAGGACTCTCTCCCCATAGATTAATCCCCTGCGACATTAGGAATTTTTTTCCCTTCTTCCTCGCACTGACAACCAGAGTAGGCATTCAGAATTTGCAGGTGGCCAGTGTGACGCACATAATTGCCTACAATTTTAGGCAATGAATAAAAATGGTCTACATTACTTGTCAAAGGTTGTATATGCAGTGCCAAGGGAGATCTATGGGAAGCCTTTTAGGGTTTAAAGAACATTTAATAGCAAGGCTGCACAGTGCTTTTTTAATCATAATGCATTTGTAATATAGCACTTTGATCTTCTCCTTGTTGGAAACAGTGTTACATTAGCCACTTTTAAACATATTTTTTGTGAGTGGAAATTTGCAACGGCAAGAGTAAAAGTGATTATTCTTTTAGGCAGAACGCGTTGGATTTCATTAAAAAGTTTTAGCAATCCCCCTTACTTGTTAAAAGCCGCGGGGAGCCCCTACTCCCAGGGTGTAATAAATTAGCTATGCTATTGGAAGTTTTCTTTCTTTCGTTCTCTTTTTTTCCTTTATTATTTATTTTCTTGCTTGCCGCCGGCGCCAAATACGGCAGCATGCTTCTGAAAACTCTTATTTACGTTCTTGGGATGCGTCGCGCGAGCCATTAGTCTACATTTGTAAAGCCAATCCGTACGTATACATCGGAGTGGTTCTATATTCTGGTGTTGGAGTCTTGAGTTTTTTTTCCCTCCTTTTTAACAATAGCGTTACCTAGCTCTGATGTATCCGCTCTTTGGCGAGGCCCGTCCGACCTCGTGGAACATGTGCCGTTTATTAACACCTGCTTGGACAGAGGGACCCAGCCACATGCAGCTCTGAGCCGTACAGCGGCAAAACTGATCAGGGGAGGCTCGAAGGGATCACTTTGTGTCACTTGCTGTTTGCCGTTTCCATTTCACAGACGATTAATCTTTCTGTGAAGAAAGGCCAAAGAAACAAAGCGCATTGGGTTCTTCCCGCAGTTACTTCTCCTGAATACACACTAGCTTGCTAACGAAAAGGCCTTTAGATTTCCAGCAGAGAGAGATGTTCTGAGGCTGAATGCAGCTGGTTAGAGGTCAGCCGTACGGACCTCTTGCCATTGTGTAATGGAGGCTTTGGCAGGGCTGGCTTTTTTTATCCGAGGCGGTGGCAGAAGGGGGGCAGGGAGGCTTGGCGCACGGTAGACCTCGTTTCGCTGAGCATCCCTTTGCCAATAATAGTTTCTGTATCAATTGCCTCGGCTTTTCAATCTGGAATGTTAATTGTTTACTGCGGGCCTCGTACTCTTGGGCCGAGGTTTACCACAAATGCAAAATTGTGTTATAATTATGTATTGTAATGTTTCGTTGTTTGCATTTGTTTGGAAATTGTACAAAATATTGCAGTGGCGGAAATGTGTGCCTAGCACTTTAAGCATGTTTTTGTGTTTTTTTGGCCTAAAAAGCCCAGTTTAACTTTTGTTACGTCCAGTCCCTGTTTCCTCAACATGTTAAAGTAAATAAAACGACTCGCCTTTACGAGACGCTATGGTACGTTGACCCCCCCCCTCGGTGGTCCCGTTTTGACACAGTCTGTACAATAGGATTTGGTACGTTTGTGTTTCGTACTAGCGGATACCTGGAAATGTACCCATATACGCGTCCAAAAAGTGCGGAATAGAATAAAGACAATTGAAGACATTTATATAACTTGAATGCATTCACCAATCACAAATAATTTTCCCTTTTATTAACCTAACATTTTCGTAACTTTTGGTCATTTTTGTGTTAGTTGCATGTAAAGTTCTACCTATAACAAACTGGTGTGTCGTACCCTCAGGTGTCTACTTTAGATGTCCCACCGCTATCCATCAAAACCCTTGCGTGTAGTTTAATAAGACTTGATTGCATGATTACGGTTGGACGTCCGTAGGCAGAAGGCACACTTTTGCACCATTTTCCTGATCCCCTTCCCTACAAAATGTTCAGCCCTCCCACCGTATAAAGTTAAGAATTTTACGCCTTTTCCAGCTAAAGAACATGTGATGGCCCTGAATGGAGCCGCAGCTCAAATGGTTTAACATGTAAGGTTCTCATTATATTAATTGGCAGCAGTGACTGGTGTATTATGTATTTATGTACTAAGAAAATGTTATAACGGTAATAAACTGCGCCTACAGCTACAGAATTACATTTGTAGTCATGTTAAATATTATCGTACGCATCTATATATAAACATTCTTAATATTTCTTAGATGGGTGCAGTTTTTTGTCTGTAAAAGTTTTTTTTGTAAAAAAAACTGTTGCATATGGCCTTGTGGCAGTTGTTATAACTTTCCAAGAATGTCATTAATTTTATTACGAAATTCTGTGTTTAATGAGCAAAATACCTATAGCTTAAGTTCATTATTTTTTTTCTTTTTGTTTATTCACCATAGGATATAATGTGCAAAGTCAAAAACTGGGTTATAGATGAGAAGAATCATGTCCGTTATTACCACGACTGGAACGACAAGGAGGTAGAGTATCTGACTTGTTTCCGTGTTAAAGCTTTCAAACAATTAGAACCTCTTTAAAGTCTTCTGTGGCAAAGTGGCGCTGGAAATGAAAATGCCAGAATTTAAAGGCCATAGCGTGATTTATTTATAAAAATATATCCAGTAGAGAAATTATAAGGCTATGGACTGAAAGAATAAAATATATAAAAAAAAAAAATACAGTGCTGATTATTAGCGGGGTTCCTGTTAAAAGGAACCAGGATGGCAAGGGTTTCAGTTGAAGAATATTTGTGTCTAACTCTCCTCTTAAAAATAAAATAAGGTAATTTAACTCAATACACCTTTTTTGTGTATTTACTCACACAGAAGCGACAGAGGCTTAAACCAGTTTCTTCTTCTTCCTCCGTTTTACAGTTCATATCGATAGCACATAAACTGTCAGACTCAGAAAGTTGCTTGTTGGACGTAGGGGGAAGTCAGCTTGGTTGTCTTTCAAACCTTTTATGTGGTTATTCCAGTTTACCGCTATTGACCATGTCAGCGATACCAATATGCCAATATAAAAGCTTCCTGGCTGAAGAAACTCAAAATGTCCAGAGACCATATTAAGGTTTTTATTTTAACTTAAAAGCTTAAAATTGTTCTGAAAAGTTCGTCATGTAATCTCTCATTATTAAAACTATGTAATTTGTGTAGAAGCATGTTTTAAACTACAAAACTTTGGATTTCTTACCAACAGAAAATATCCTCAATGTCTATTTTTTTTTTAAAGAACCTTTTCTTAAATGAAACCAGCACTTTTCGTGGTTTAAAACATGTTTCCACCCAAAGTACACTGTTTTAAAATGAAAGAATCCATTGTACAAAACTCCCGTCGTTCTTGCTTTTGCAGACAGGTGTTAACTTTTTAGAACAATTCTCAGCAATCGTCACAATGTTACATACGTTTGTATGGCGCCATCGACCACTAAATTGTAGTTGAAGCTTGAAATGCATCCAAGCTTGAAGGAAGCACATACATGCATAAGTTAAACTGATGAAGAACGTGACACACGCGCCACTATCTCTAGTTCTTCTGCCATTTAGTAAAACTATTCCTCACCTCATCCCTTATTTTTCTTCAGCACAAGTGTCTGATTCCACCGCCATTAATTTGAAAGAGGTTTTGGTATAATAATTCAATAATCTGTGCCCTGAGTGTTCTTTTTTTTTAGTAAATACCATGGTTCCTCAACACTGACCTGAAGTTATTTAGTACTCAGTCATAGTACCTGCAAAACCAAGCATGATATAAAATAAATATGTGCTACAACGTACAGTAGATGCCACGGACTGACGCTGTGCTTCCCACCGCCACTCGTTTTTGTACTAGAAAATGAATATTAATGTACCTTCTATCTTTTAAATTAAATTGGTTTGTATGATACTGATACATGATATTTTTTTATTGAAATAATGTTTACGTATACTTCTGTACGTGGCAACGGACGTTTTCTGTATGCACTTTTGGCCAAATGGTTTTCCGTATCCCTCATCAAATGTTCCTAAAGCAGCTGTCTCGCCTGTCGTCTTATAAGCAAGCATGCAGCACATATGTCATTGGGATTATAATTTTGTGATAGCATTTCTGCATTTAGTTATGTAGTCCATGTAGCCTTTGACCCCGCTAATCCTGTTTGAATCCATAATATGCCTTCCAGCTGGGAATTGTTCATAATAATGGGAACACGAAGACTTCAAGATTGTTGACAAGGAGATGCCCGTGTAAAGCATAACAAGGAAATCTATTTGATATGGGTCTTCTTTAGGCTCCACTCCTTGCAATTAAATATGATATGAAGAAATAGGATGAAATGTTACAACCCAGAGAGAATAATAGTCATGTATATATTAGCCAACGTTATCCTTGGCCGGCCAAGACACCTAGCTCTGATTTGTAAGATTAAATTCTGTTATGGTGGTCTGCTTAGATGCTAAATCACTTTTATTTGTAATCAATATTTTTGGTGGAAAAGTTGTGAAGGGCCTATAGCTGGACAGAAAATTAGAATCCAGAATTTAACATGCAGGACATTTATTGGGTTCCCAATTCATTTTTACCTTTTTGTGTAGATGTCCCATTTATTATTTGGACGGCTTTAGTTACCGATCTGCTTTGTTTCTGATCTTACTTTTAGATTGAAGTGTTAAATAAATACTTGCTTCTGACCTCCAAGCCAATGATTTACCTGGTCAACCTCTCAGAGAAGGACTACATCCGCAAGAAAAATAAGTGGTGAGTCGTCTTAAATATTTATTGTTAATATTCTTTTACGTGTGTAAGAGAACATGTTTCCCCAACATTTTAGTTATCAGATAAAATTTTGGCCTGTCACGTTCTCTTCAGTTAGATCTAAGCCCCAGTTATGTTGGCATCTTGTTCATGGGAGGTGCAGCTGGAAGGTCTTCTGTTATATCTTGTTTTTCCTATTACATACTAATTTAGTATGCTTCAGAATCATATAAATTCTGTAACCAGTAGCCATATTGACATGGTTTAAATAAATATTCACATATTAACATAAAACAGTATTTTAACGTAAATTCAGTGGACTACACGGCCGCTCTCCCTGTATGTCAAGTACCATTAAAGAATGGGCTTCACGCCTACTTTAACCGACCAGGCAGTTGTGTGTTCATAAATGTGTTCATTTTATATATTGGTTTAACATAGAAAGCCTGATATAAATGATTTTTGTATTTTTTTTTAGTTAGAAAAACATGAAAGTTTGGAGCCATATAGTGTGTTATGTCAGCAACAAAGTAGAATTATAGCCGGAAATGTGTTCCATCCATTTTTTGTAACATAGTATTTAAACTGAATTTCATATGACTTTTATTTCTGCTTTCTAGTGGAATTAACCTTAAAATATGTAAAATGTTAAACCGCTGTTTTTCGGTCTATGGGTTTTTTTTCTCAGTCATTTTTAGATGGCATAATGTAAGGTTGAATAATTTATTTTACTGCAGTTTTTATTATACAGTTATTATACATTTTCTGCTATTGTGTTTTTTTTTTTTTTTGCATATTCCCTACAGAAGAAAGAAAGAGATTATATATTCTATACGTAGACTTGTAGTTATAACATTAAAAAAGCTATAATCTACAAACAACCTTTGGAAAATTTGTGATTACACAATGAAATTACCTAAAGAAATGGTAATCCCTATCCTACCTAAAAATGTCCGAATGTTTCTCATATTCACCATGAGTATTCCTACCTCACTGTACTTTAACTGTAGCTAGAAGCACATGGTTTCAATCCTCTGTTTAAAAAAAGAAAAAAAAGCTAATTTCCATACAATATCAAAGGCTTTAAATAAAAAACACACAAAAAAAACATCCATAGACTGTTGGCCACAACAATAATTAACGTCAGATGGCTGCCTCCAATAAATCATTAGTGAAAGTGGCACAAAATTAAATGGATCTTATTAATATTGTGGAGCTTTCTGCATTTTTATTGAATTTTCTGATTCACCTTTTTTACAGGTTTATGAGAAAAACACAGAATTTACTTTGTTAGTTAATATTATGTTTCCTATAATAGGTAAATGTTGTAACCAAAATTATCCGAAATATGCATATTTTTTATCTTTTTAATTTGCCGTGTGCGTTTGAGGATACTGTGTCATTATTATTACAACGCATAAAACGTAGCTTTGTGTGTTCAGCGTCTTGTGGCCAACCATTGGGCACCAGACATCTTTATCACACCTGTACTGAGAAGATTATAGAGACATCTCAGCCTCTAATTGTGTAGTAAATGCCATTCCCAGACCATTCCCATTTCTTAATGGCGGGCAGACGGCTTAGGAGACGCCAAGAATTCATTACCTGCTTCCACTTTGTGTGTGTTTGAGACTAGTAATGACGTTGACCTGGGGCAGGTCATCCTCATCATCGGCCTCAAACACACGCAAAGTTTTCAGCATATTCCCTCCAAGCGTCCCCTCCAAAAGCATGTTCCTCGTGTAATGTCCCTTTGTCATCGTAGTGACATTTTTTGTCACAGTACCATTTTCTTATTATTCAGACTACGGATCTTGTGGACTTTAGTGTAATTGTTGTTGGAAGATCAAAGGCTACGAAGCTGAGTGATGTTCTTACCCATTTTCGGCACGTTTTTGGCCACCTGCTGTTGCTATTTTCCCTCCAGCCACCCCCTGTGCATCTCTGCTCGTAAAACATGATTGAGGAAGTATTTGTCATCTATTTATGAGCACGCGGCGTTGCATGATGGGAGCCGGCATCCACTTTAGTCACAAAGATTACCCTTTCCTCTCACTACTACTGTAAAAATGCTAAATGCAACTTAGAAGAAGCCAGAAAAATGGTGGCAATACTACTTTTTTGTATTTGTCAAATGATTAAAATAAGTGGGTGTGTTCTTTAAAGGAACACGATTAACATTTGGAGGTCGCGGTAAGTAGTTCCACTGACGGCTCTTAACATACCGCTTCGTAAAGCGACGTTCAAGGCCTTTATAATGACGAACACGGCGGATATCTTCTAGCTGCATTTATTTTATTCACCTGCCTAAGACTGTATCTTGTGTATAGCGTGTACTTTATATGGCGTAACATTTACTCTCCGTGTTTGTAATAGCAGCATTTTCCTGAAGGGACGCTCCCGACCTTAAATGTGTGGTTTTTTTAATGCTTTTTACTGTGCATTTTTTCTGTGAATTCATACACCTCGAAAAATTAGGCTTCTAACCATTCCTCCATGCCCCCCCCCCCCCACTGCTATAACAGACGGCATATTTCACTTTCATTTATTTTTAAACAAATAGTTGTTTGTTTGTTTTTAATCCATGCCTTAACATTATTTAGATTCATTGTGCTGGCGGTCGGCATATATGGCTGCTGGTACTGTAAACAGCTGTGGTTTCTCCCCAGATATGACATTCTGTGCTAATTCCTTCGCTTGTATACGTGAAATATAACCGGTATATCATGCTTGCATATATTCTGAATTCAGCGTGAAGATTTCACTACTATAGTGAATCTGTCTGGTCCAAGTACTGCCAGCAAGTCATTGAAGGCTATAAAGAGTACAGAAGGGCAACAAGTGGCATAACTAATTTTAAAAGTCAGAAGTAACTTCATTTGCAATGTTTTGTTCTTTCTAGTACAAATAATGCAAGAGGGTTAAATGGGAGATTATTGTATTGCAGATATAATTTATTTATATAAATTATAACTAAAATATCACAGATTTAATAGTGTCATTAATCCACTTTGATGTGGTTAGTATATATATACACATATATATATATATATATATATAATTAGTCATTAGGGGATCTGGTGTATATTTTTAGTGGACAACTGGCAGCCATGCTATATCCTTGTAGCTGTCGACTTACACGATCTTAGTAGTTTCCAGCTGCGTTGCTGTCTATCCACGCAGTCCTTCTCATTGCCTCGAGAAAAACTTGTCTTTCTTTTTGTATATTGTTCTCAGTAACGACGTTTTAAGGCGTACACGGCCGCTATTTTTTCTTTTAAATGATAACATCTCACACAATATGCAGATTTAAAACAGATGACCTCTTGTCAGTTAATAATTTCTGCGAAAAACCTCATCCTCCCTTTGTTCAAATTCCATATTTATGACGGCCACTTAATAGCAGTCCACGGGCAACTCTCTGCAACAGCAAGATCACACGCCATGGGCAGGCGGACAAGCAGCGCATTACTTAACGTACATATCAATGTATAGCATACCAAACATATAGTATTATAAACGATGAGGGCAGCCGGATCCGAGATCTTTACGTTCTGCATAAAAGATTGTTGCATGTATCAGACATTAATTCTCAACCTCTTGTTTTCCTTTTTAATTCCATCTAATGTCTTGTAGTCCCCGCTAAGCGTTTGCGTTTCTTGTAGCACTTGAGCACGATCAATAAGCGCACAGCCATTTTTGCTAATTTTATATGGCATGTCTTTTCTTTCATGTGCTTGTTTTGTAACAAAACTTTCTATTGTTCGAGACGTTTGAGTTTTTATTACAGCTGCGCAAATTGATTCCCGTAGACAACAAAGGTTCTTGGAGCTACTAAATTTGTAAAGGGAGCCATCAATCATCAGCGTTAAATGAACGGGTCCGGCTGGAGCTGTCAAAACGGGTTCTTAATTAAAGGTTGCATTTCAGTCTCTCTGTCCCGAGTGAAGTGTGTTGTAGTCACTTTGCTTTCTCATTTGAGCTAAACCCATGCTTTAAAATGGTTAATGTATTGTCCCCATACGTGGGCTTGTTGGTGCCATGGCAGTTCACTCTTTGCCAATCATCAGCAGGATTTTGGTGCATTAGGGCTGGTGAGTGTCCCTTGGGCTGGTGAGTGTCCCTTACAGCAGGGTTTCAGATACTTTATCATGTTAGTAAGATCCATTTGCCCCAATCCGTTTTAAGGTGTTTTATCTGAGACCGGTGTCCTGAAGTTCTCCCTCCTCTCGTCAGCCACCCTTACAAAGGCAGCCAATCAACAACAATCAGCAACTTAACAGGACAGAGAACCTATTGGGGAGGACTAATATCTACTACATCTCCTCGTAGCCTTTGACCTGGGGGGGGGGCAGTGCAGAGGGGATTCTGTCAAATGCTTCCATGCATTTGCAAGGGGAAGGAAATGTTAATTTAAAGGATACACCCAGCTATCATATGTGTTAAAGTGCCTATGATGGATGGAGGGTCCCTTTAAACACATGATTCATGCATTTACATTACATTCAAAGTCAATTGTAGCTTAATCTTTAAGCAAAGTGTTCTGGTACATATCGGTAAACAGCATTCCCTCCGTCATATGTACTTTAATGCATATGATAGCCAAGTGGTCCCTTTAAAAACATAAATGAATACTGTAATTATATAAGTTTTGCTGAAAAGGATAGAGAGGTTAGCCCTGTTATGTTATATATATATTTTGTATATATTTTATATTATTATATTATTATTATTATTATTATTATTAAAGAGAGGTGTGGATTTTGTCTATATCGACTTGCTAAAACCCATTTCTTCATCTTTCTATGGCTTTCCATTATCTCCGTTACTGTAAGAGCCCTGTACAGACTGCTTTTCACATACGGTAACACTTTTCAATCTAAATCGAGATAGGAGTAGTTGGAAAATCCTCCGTGGGTACGTTCAAGACATATGTTTCCTATCGGTGACTTTCAGATAAATCTGGCAAATCTACAAAGGTTTTCACTTGCGGCTATATAAATATAATTGTTGCAAAATGCAAATTTGGATTTTGCTAGAAGAATTTGAATCCTTTTCCCATTTTATTTACACAAATATCATTATAAGATTCTGAAACTTAGAACATTTCAGTATTCTTAGTATTAGTTTTTATATTCCTTATCTCCCTTTTCTTGGAAGCAGGAAACGCTAGCGTGTTTAGTGAAATAATTTTTCTTTATGTCCTGCAGGTGGCGCTGTTACACATTCAGTATAGAACTTAAACAAGCCTCCTATGGTATCTATACCCTTCTACAAAGCGTAGACAGCTTGTTGCATATTTTATCTTCACTGCTGTATGGCATAATGTAGTCGCCAAAGAACATTTACAGAGTGTCACGGGGAATGCACGTGTTTAAATCTGGATTTATTTCACATAGAAGCAAAGCTATATAAACAAATATATATCTGCGATGCTCAGAATATTTCTGATTTAGTTAATACCTTATCGACACATATTAAATATTTCACGGTTCCAGGTGTATAAAGGTTGACGTCTAGGTAAAACATGCATCCCCCTGTATGGCGTTACTCCAAAATTTCTGGAAAAGACATACTGCTTAGCCAATATCTCTTTATAAACAAAAATCTATTTGTTTTTGCAGTGGTTGTTTTAGTGCTCCTTTGACACGAGCCAATCGGGTTATTGTATTAGATGTTCTAGACAAACCCAAAGCGTTGATATGCTAAGCAGTTTTTTTTTGTGGGGGTTTTTTTTTTTTTTGACAGAAGATAGAAAGTTTTGACAAACATAAACTACACAGCAAGTGTCCAATTTGAAATAATTTAAATAAATGCAAACCATCATTATGGGGAGCACAAACAGCCTGAAAGCGAGTTATCAGAATAATTGTCGCACTGTTATGAATGGAAGAGGATGTTGAAATAGGGCATGATTGGCTGGTGTTACATATGTCCTTGATTACCTTCCCTTGTGCTTTTATCCTAGTAAGTGACATTCTTTGTATTCTCTTGGATGGCTAGACAGTCTGACACTGAAGAGGAATAAATATTGCATGTGCTACACATTAAGCTGTCATCTAAGACAGCATTTAGAAGAGAAAAAAAAGACAAAATGGGAAGAAAGGTAACTGGAGAAATTCATGTGAAGATGTGAAAAGCGTCATGTTTTTGCCTGCAGTTATAATTGATGAAGTCCTAGACACCTTTCGAGTCCTGTGCAGTAATTTAGGGTTAACGCCTTGTGTTGTTAATTCCCCCGTCAGGGAATATTAGGCCGTATTGACCATTTCGATGCAAGTTACTGAAACGATGCGCAACTGAACTGAATGCGGACTAATCGTCGAGTGTAAATGAAGGAATACGCAAAGCTTTTTTTTTGTTTATTTATAATACAAACATATATACAAAAATGGGGGAAAAAGAAACAATACACATGTATACAAGTATTGTGAATACTGATTTTACAAAATTTCATACATGTGTAACAACTTAAGATAACGCATACCTTTTTATATATATGTATATACTCTGTGTGTGTGCGTGTATTTATATACATTTATATTTATATCTATATATTTATATAAATATATACACACACACTCTGCATGGACAATAGTATTGGGACACCTGACCATTACACCAACAGTGACTTTTATGACATCACATTCTAAATACATAGACATTAATATGTAGTTGGTCCCCTTCAGCATGCCAAGTCTCTTTGGACAATGCGATGCTTCCAACGTTGTGGGAACAGTTTCTATTCCAGCAAGGCTGTGCCCCAGTGTACAAAGCAAGGTCCATTAAGACTTGGTTGGATGAGTTGGATTACGCCTGGAAAGCCGGCTTGAAATTTTACATCGGGGAACATGAGGGAAGATCTGCACTTTATTTCACATTTATGAGATAAATTTTACAACTTTGGAAAGTGTGAAACTTTAAGTTGACTACTCCTTTCATGAATATTTTTTAGATATATTTATCAATGCGCTACTGAAATATCTGTCCAGTGGTATTAGTAGTAGTCCAATACTTTGCTTGTTTCCACATTACTTGGCTAATGCTATGGGGGCTCCTTCTGTTGTGGCCAAGAAGACCCTTCACACAGGCGCCAGTAAGATGTTTTCCCATCCATCAAGGACCAGCTCTTATTAAACGTTCGCAGAGGTAATATGTTTAATTTTAGCTTGTGCGGAGTGATCTTTTTATTAGATACTCTAAAGGTCAAGGAAAAATACATTCTCCCATCCCTAACAAATGTTTGGAACAATGGTTAACTCTTTGGGCCACTACTGAGCGCAAAGTACTTGCCCAACTGGTAAATGAAACTGTAAGTCACACAGCGGAAAATTGGTTTACGGCGATACAAACCCCAGCTATCTTTAAAATAACCTTTTTTTATTTTATTTTTAACTGAAGAACACCCATTTGTCTTTTGACGTAAAATGATTTGCTCCGTCTCGTTCCTCGGTTCCCTCAAACTCAGCTGCGCACTGGGACAAAACATACACATTTAGTACTCGGGGGGCTACCGGGGGCTCTTGTTCCATCCTTTTATTTCCCCCATCCAAAAAAATGTAATTTCTTTGTCTCCATGTAAAAAAAAAAAAAATCCCCCAAAGGTGTCTTGAATGTAGCATTTCATGTTCCTAAACGGAAGCTCACAACAAGGAGCTTATCAGAACAAATTGTCTAGCCCGGCCCCTTCTTCACTCAGAACCTAATGACCCTTTATCATCATGGTTTAGATTGCTGGACACAGATGTGAGAAAATATAAGTAATCTGCAGGTAACTATAGTAGCTTCACTGATGTTCTCAGAGAACTGACTGCTGGGAAGATAAAAAGCTTCCCACTGAGCCAGTGACTTTCCAGCCGCAAAGCACATCATGATCTCATAAATGAAGTTTTATTTGCCAAGGAATCACAATAAGACACATTAGGATGTTCAGCAGGGTAACCCTATTCAGGGAAGAACAGACAATTCATTTAGCTTGTTACGGTGCGAGAAAATATATAAATCTTGTTTCCTTTCTTGTGAAAAGAAGACGAGATGTTGTAGATGATGCCCTGCCGGTAGAGCATCATCTTTACATATTTGTTTTGAATAGTCCATCTTCCAATATGTCTTCTTTCTTTGAGAAAAGTACCGTCTTCTACGATGAATCATAAATTGCCTTACATATACTAAACCGTATATATATAGAAAGCAAGGATATTATCCTTTAACATTTCTAGTATGGCTTGAATGACCCTCTGAAAGAAAGACACTGCCGCTTTAATAAATGCAGAGATATTCATGTCTTAGGGACTCGCCCGTCTAAGCGGTTCATCACCACGCAGCCCCATGTGGATATGCTGTTTATCTATGTGATTTCACGAAAGGGCAAAGAGAAAGGTAAAGATGTCATATAGAGGTTACAGCTTTTCCTGCATCTCTTTAGCTATGTATTATCTTTCTGGCCCTGACTGGCCCAGTGCTGCGGCTCATGTACGTTCACGGCCCCTCCTGAAGCAGATCTGGTCCTAAATGGTGCCGACACGATGAGCCACACTCTCCATGTTTAGCTCGGGTTAGGCAGGACTGTGCTGTATGCCTTAATACATTAGATCAAGTGTAGGTGCTGTGTATCTGTGAGCAGAAATTAACACTCCTGTACTCATATATGTGTATGTATATATGTGTGTATATAAGACTATCCCATAGGAAAAAAAAGTTTTTCTGGTAAATATTCACATATAAACTATTTTTTCATATTTTATAAAAACTATGATTTGAAAAAAGATTTTTTGTTTGTATTTGCTGCTCTGCTCCTGTTTTGCACATCTGCCCCCCCTAGATATCCCCCTGCAGCGCTGCGGGGGATCTGGATCTTAGTCTTGTAGTCAGACCTCTATTTGAGATCTAATAAGAAGATAACCTCGAATATAAGACAATGGTTGTTTTTCAGAGCATTTGCGCTAAAACAAAATTGTCTTAAAACCTGACAGAGAAGGATCTTTCTTACCTTTTGTTTCTGTTAAATCCAAATTATTTTGCACTACTTGTGATCGCTTTTTATCCCTTGTACAGCACTGCAGAATATGAGTGCTATATAAATCAATAAAGTGAATATGTAACGTCTTCACCGCTGTTACCTTTCAGCTACGTGATATCATTATTAAGAGGTTAGTCATCTATTGCCTGTAGAATCCCCCATGGATTTGGGCGAAAACATTTAAACTGTGTTAAAGTGTATACAGCGGCTGGGGCGTCCCTATAAGTACGTTTCTAAAATGTGCTTTGAGAATGTATCGTTTTCTTTTTTAACCCTAAAATCTTAAATATATGCTTCAGTTTCCTGATAAGATCTAGATGTAGAAGTAAGCGTTTTTCTTGGTTAAATATGCATAAACTTAGTAGTACAGTGGAATATTTTATGAGGTGGAAGCCTTGGGGCATCTTATCTGCGTCGGCTTTCTGTTTTTCCTCTAATAAAATTAGTGATAACCAACTACAGCTGTGATTCTAAAAATACTTTGCGTACATGTACACACACACATTATAATATATATATATATATATATATATACACGGAAGTGTGTACAGGTCTGTAAATATGTATATAATGGTACATTTGTCTGTAGGGAATTTTCGGTTCCTTTTCCGTAATTTTGAATAAACGTTGAACATCACAGGATCTTGTCTGCTGCAAAGTTTTGTTTGAGCTTTTTAATCTGAGTGATTAGCTGAAATAATGACCCTGTCAGACTTAATCACATTAAAATGTGGTTAACATCATTTAATTTTTTCCACTTAATATGCAAAAATTTCCACTAGATTTGCACTGAAGGCCATTGAAATTCCATTAGAACAAGAATAAAAATTTCAGGCATCATTTATTCAGAGAAGAAATAAAGGTCTCGATTGGGAACTGCTGAATCTTTTTTATTAGGGAAACTATGAATCATCTCACATTGTATCAAAGACTTATGCCCAATTCAGGCTACTTGATATGATATTTTTTGTGAGCTTGGTCTTTCCCAGTAAGGGTATAGGTATCCCATTTAACGTCAAAGCCATAGGGAAAGTTTATTTAAAAATAATTGGGATATTAGTCAACATTTAGCATTATACCGAGGTGCCTCGACTGCCCACAATGTTATAGGTGATGGTCCTACGTCTAAGTAAAGGAGTTTTTATGCTAAATCTTAGTTTTTTTTCTTAGGTTTAGTTTGATCTTTGAGATGAATGTGAAGTTTCTTAATTTAGCCGTTTATTTTAGTCTCACTTTCATTTTCAGTTTTTGGAACATCTTTGGAAAATGGATAGTGTCTTCTGCAGCCAACTGTCTTAGCTGGTGTTGTGTGGCCCTTCTTCTACCGCACCCAATGAAGGCTCTGTAGGGGTTGCATGTGTATAGGTAGAAAATGGGTCCAGCGTGACAGTGGATGGGACTGAGCCAGGAACTTTGGTAGGACTGTTAAGCTTTTCCACTTTTCCAGAGTTCCACAGCTTACCTAAGAAGATGGGACAGGCCTTCTCTGCCTTATGGAAAATCCAGTTATGACTTTTATTTAAGTCTCATGTTCATCTCATTTAAAAAGTTTATATGTCTGTATGTGGATATTACTAATGTGATCAGTTTATACAGTATCTTACAAGCAATGTCAGATGGCCAGACAAGGACATGAGTGTGACTAGACATGAAGTTTTAATACTTTTATTGAGAATTTTGTACCTATTTACAGGAGTGAGTAAAGCATTTAGAAGAATCCTGCATTTTTTGCAGGATTTAAGTTATAAACACATTTCTTATCGTTGCTATACACATTATTGTGAATTTGGGGGCTGTAGAACACTGATATGCTCGTACCTAATGGACATCCTGAGCTTCTGGAAGACAGGAACGTTAGTGGAGGACAGAGGGATTTGGGCCCCTGTCCATAGAGAAAATGTGGGCTACAATACATTTTAATGTGTGATCTAAATACACGTATCACCCGCATTGTCTTTTTCAAGGGTGGAGGGGCTATTTTGTACTGAGACTAATTTAAGGTGAAGTCAGCAAGGTCTTCCACACTTGGGTTCATTAATTCCCCAAGCATGAGTTTAAGGTGTTAAGTCATCATTCACACCACACAAAATTAGGTTTCCTCCTATCCTTCAAATGCTGTTGAAATAGGGGTGGATGTGTGTACCCTCTACAGCATGATGCTGATTACCGCTTTTACCAGAAGAACAGAAACACGGCGTACTCAGTAAATCAACAACTATTTAGCTAACCAAAGACATATGTTATCACTCCAGAGATGGATCGCTTGCGGTTGCCTGCCCTGAATAGTAAAATAATGTTTGCTTTTTATAAGCATACATAGGGAACAGTCGCACTTGTGGTAACCCACATCAATAAAGATTTTCTCCGCTAGTTGTATAATGTAAACATTATAGTCTTTTGCTGTAATATTGGACTGGTGTTTTCTTAAGATGCCAATAGAGCATTGCCAATTTGGCATCAAGCAGCATGTGACAAGAGGATGCTTGTCTGTTGAGCTTAGGCCATAATTTGTTAATTAGACTCTTTTTGAGATAATATTAATTTTCTCTCTCTTCTTCTCTAAGCTAATTTCCAATCATCGTAGACGGTGGGTTGGCTTATATGGACTATTTGCTTACCTTAAAGGGGAACTTTTGCCATCACAGCTCTCGTTATAACTGAATTCATTAGTTAAAACCACCCCTACTTATCGCCCTTCTCAACCAGGCTTACAAAGGTTGCCTGAACCAAACAACAACAATCAGCAACATAACAGTAGAGCAGAGATAGTTAATTGGGAGAAATAATTGTGCAATTCCTGATTACAGGGTGTTAAGATGTCCTTCTCTGCTATACACATACAATGGGTTGTTAAATATATACATATTGCTGATTTTAATCCAAAATATGCAAAATTGTTGTCAAACTGCATTGAGATGCATTGATTAAATGGTATGAGTGTGATAAGAGTTATAACGTAATGCTTTATATTTATAGAAGTTGGAGATAAGCAGTAAACATCTTAACGTTTTGGCTGCAGCATTACTGGAGCCCCTACCAATTATAAATATTATATTTTATAAATATTCTATATTTACTTGATAGAAAATGCAGGGTACTGGACCAGCCATTGCTGGTGAACGAGACACAGCATAGGAGTGTATTCCCAAATGTAGAGTAAAAGGCAGAGCGGTGGAGGAGTTTGCGAACGGACATGATGTGTGATGATTATCCTTTTATCCAACTCTTCAAGGAAAAAACTAAACAAAAGCGCTTCTTAAAGACAGAACATTAATTTCCCATTGCTTATGTTTGCACAGCCAATTATATATTTGTGGTGTGTGTGCGAATTATTTGGCTCTTTTTTTTTTTCTTCAAATATCTACAAGAAGACTAGAACATATCTTTGACGTTCATTAACAGTCCTGAGTGAATCCTATGCTTATAGTTTACTTTTTCTAGCTTATTTTGCAATTAGTGAATTATTTGGCAATACGAACATTTTTTGGCACTATTACACATATGTTTCTACACGTGTGTGCGTTGTTGCTTGTCTTCTATGTAAGTTAGGTATATCTGTGATATATGGGGCAGACCCTGCATAACTAATTAGCTCTGTCTTCCAAACTCTTTTCCACGGGGCCTAAAAAGTCAGTCGTTGAAGATGGGAAGTGGGAAAGTCATAGGTAGGGAATTAGAATGAAGGTGTGAGGTTTATGTTAGGGTTCTGGCCATGATCGTTTCAGCTGTCCGCTTCCACCACAGAAGTGTAATCCTGCCTGTCCTCCTTCTCTCACAGGCATAATAGAGAATGTGGACTGTACTTGCTTATTGTGTACATGCTTATTGTGTTTTTTATTCACAAAAAGTCGTCACTTATCTTTCCGATTTTTTTCCCTCCGTAAAATCGTTTTAGTTGCTGCAGTTAATCTGCCTTCAAAGAAAGCGGGATATCCTCGTTGTAGACTCTCGATTAGAGTTGTCCTTCAGCTTTCCCTTGGGTAGCCTTTAGGTTTGCTCATACAGGATGACTTAAGCCTAAATCTCTCATTCACATGTAGGTACCTAAACATTTTCACTGTTCTAGATCCTCTTGGTAGTATAAGAACGTCAGTATGTGGTTGTTTGTAGAACGTTAATGGTGCTAGCCGCAGAGTGTATTTCAGTGCGTTATTCTGTCGGTGAAAAATAAAAAAGAGCAAGTCCGATGTCAGTCACTCTGGAAACCTTTACACCTCTGTGCTCATTTGTGGGTAGAATGTGGCAGCCTTGAGTCTGAATTGTGAAGCTCATCTGTCAACACTTTAAGATTTTCTCCTTTGTTATTAGGCTTGTGGTTCTCTACACTGTCATTTTTTTTGCCAATTATAGTTAAGGTACAATAGAGCATTCACCGGCTGAGTCTCTCCGCAGCAGTACAGAAATGATTTGTAAGTCTTTATTCATGTGAATTTCACATTAGAGGACCCAAGGAATGCAAATAATCTCCCCAAGGACCCAAAGGAAATGCTTTTAAAATGACAGTGTACTATTTGCTGGCCCCAGTATAAAATCTAAGCCTTGTTGGTACTTGTGCCGGCGAGTGGTTACAGCAGCGAGTGTTATAACCCATGTACTGCCGCATTGGTCCTCTAAGCATTGTGAATTCTGTCCCAATCCCTTGTCTGTGTATGCTATACTATATGGACAAAAGTATTGGGCCACCAGGGACTTTGACATTGCATTCTGAATACATAAACATTAATATAAATTTGGTCCCCTTTGCAGCTATAACGGCTTCCACTTTTCTAGGAAGGCTGTCCACAATATTTTGCTAATTCATCCAGTAGAGCATTTGTGAGGTCAGGCAGTCCTGTTGGATGAGAAGGCCTGGTTCACAATCTCCGTTCCAGTTCATCCCAAACCCAAAGGTCTTCGATGGGGTTGAGGTCAGGGCTTTGTGTGTCCAGTCAAGTTCTTCCGCACCAAACTCATCCAACCATTTCTTTATGGACCTTGCATGGTGCGCTGGGGCACAGTCATGGCGGAATAGAAAAGGGCCTTTCCTAAACTGTTTCCACAACATTGGAAGCATCGCATTGTCCAAAATGTCTTGGTATGTTCCCTTTTGGACAATGCTAAATGCTGTAAAGTGAATGTGTGGGATACAGGTGCCGTCGGGAACTATATTTGTTTTATCTGTATTTAACAGAAGGGAAGGGAGTGCAGACACTGCTGCGTCATAAGAAGTGTTTTTATAGAAGATTGAGTTTAAGAGATATTTAGTGTTGTAGGGTCTGGATTTTTATTATTGCTCCATTTTATAGCAGAGATCAACATTTTATTTGTGTGCATTTCTTGGCTGTTGGCTGAAAACGCATGAATTGATGGAAAATTCTACTTTATGCAAACTGGTGTAACTGCCTGGTCTGCTTTAAATTGGGGCACTAGTACTCCAATTGTTATAAATACAATAATTTCACAGTGTCTTAGTTTAGACTTTTCCGTGTTGTCATAAATTTATTTCGGTGGTTTGTGAAATCCCCCCCATGATGGATCATGTGTGGATCATAGAGAATAGTGAACTGTGATTGGTGCATCTGCAGTCCAGTTGAGTGAATAATTCACGGTTGCCTGATCCTCTCGCTGTAGTTTAAAAAGACATTTTAAAAATATATATATTGTGCGACTTCTGAGTCCTGTGAGGTCCTGCAAGGAACAGTGTATAAAAATTCCACACTCATGAGGGATCCGGGCTGCTTCTTTATATAATGCACGTTAACATCAAAACGGTCTTATTTTTCTTCATATTCTGTTTTTATTTCTCTTCTCTGAGGATATAGTAAAATCCATGTTTTGGTAGGTGTAGGTAAACCTGGAGTGTCCTCAACAGACTTTGGTCAAATGGAGAATACATAATATTGGTGTATTCTTCACTGGTATGTCATCTGTAATCTCTGCCCACTACATGTGACTCCAGTATATATATCCAGTAATGATTTTCTTGATATTTTGTTTTCTTTTTTAGTCATTTTTCTTTTTAGTCATTTGTTTAGTTCTAGAACCAAATCTTACTGTTGGACTATTAAAGTGTCAGCTCAGCTAGACAATTCCTGGTTTGGTTGTGAATATTCACTGGGGTGCACATTTGAAATGGTACAGTAACACGCAGGCTTATAAAATCTAGAACATGGAGAGCAACCAAACAAATGAACGGCTCTCAATAACACTAGTAAAAATCGTTAGTCCCCACGCAAGTCATCCCGGCGTCTGCATTTAATCTCATAATAGCTGCCATCACCTGCTGCTGCCTTTGACACGACTGCTGATGAACTTGTGGGTTCGTTTTTTTCCCCCTGAGGTGCCATTTACAGCGACTATTCAAACGCTCACAGGCCGTAATTTCCAACCACTCGTTCAACAATAGCCATAACAACCCTGTTTTAAATCTTGCAGATTAGCGGGGCCAAGATAATGAATATCACATATTCGTATGCAATAATCCCTTCCGTTCATAGAGACCCTCAAACAGTTCTCGCTGCCATTAATCGGGGGGGAAATCTTATTACCAGCTCTTCATTTTGTGTCGTTTGTTCCTCCCCGTGTGGCAAGGTTTACGGGTTATGGCACGGCCTTATACCAGCTAAGCATCAACTAGTACATAAAAAGGGAACGTGGACTATTTCTGAAAGAAAGAGATTGCAAAATGTTAAATAAGTATATTGCCTACAGTCAGGTTGAGAATACCCCTTTATTTAGGGGCATTTACTATAGGGGTATCTTTTGAGCAGGATCCTTCTTAACTCTCTATAAAATATGATGGCGCTATATAAATCAATGCATAATACTCAAAAGGGACAGTGAAGCAGTGAGTGATGATGATGATGATGACTGGACTTCTTCTGTCAGTGACAGTAAATGATGTGCAGTGGGTGAGCCGCGACCCGCACTGCAGCTTTAAACCGCTGTTCTGCAATTATTACAAATCATATATACGAAGAGAGGATTCGGTTTTGGATAATGTATGCAAATTTCTGTTTTCTTTCTGGAAAGCTGAGTTTTTTCTGTATTATTTCATTAACCTCCGGCAGCCGAGCTTGCGATCCAATAGCTGTCATTGCATCATTCAAAATGTGATATTTCTTGTTAGAAGAATAATGATAGGTCCTTATTATCGAGGGGCTCTAACAATTGCACTCTGAATGGGTAGGAGTCAACCTTTGGGACGGTCTTGTGAGTCTAGCATTATCACATAGTATGCGGGCCGAGGTTTATACACTAGTTTTATTTATTAGCATCACATGTTCACGGGAACGATCGTCTCTGGGGTAAAACATTTCCACGCCTGAGGCTGACACAAGAATTCAGAAATCAGTGATGTACCATTTATTTACCCCTTACAGATCAAGGCTTTAGTCCAAAGGGATGCCAATCAAAGACGCCATATTCTTTTTCACCAATATGGCTACGCCCATTTTGCTTATTAACTATTATTAGCTTTTATTTATATAATAGACACATTCACAGGCTGAGATAAACAGGTACGTTTGGTAAAGAGGACCACGCTTGATGCCGGTCGTAAGACTACTTAAAATATCACATCTGTGAGCTTTTGTTATAAAATATCAGTTATTTAGTTACATTATGACTTCAATATAGAAAAGGGATGGCATCTCTGGCGCTCTAATCTTGGAAGCGCGGATGCCACACTTTTCGGGTTGTGGATGTAACTTCACAGTTTATTGTGTTTATTTGCTGGGCTTTAGGTATAATTTCATCACTTGGCTAGTGTACATGTTCCCCCTTGTAGCCTTCTTTGCAATTGATATAAATCCGGCGTGCCATGGTGGACCTAAACAATAGTATAGTATAATAGTTTAAATTATCTTAATCCGGACGCCTCACCTGCGGAAATGCAGGTTCTGTGTTTGAGGATCACAATCATTACTAATCTCCAGCGTTTGGGATGATTTTCTCTGCTCTGGCATGCAAAGGGTCAATGTTTTTTTAATTTTTATTTTATTCATGGATGCCATAGTTGCCACAGAGCATATGGAAGAAGGCAAAGAACATCCAGTGCCCTCACCTCAAATTTTTTTTTAACCAATTATGTGCATTTCTATAGATCATTTAATTCGCCCCCTAACCGTTCAGGGCAGTCATCGCACGTCTGACATCCCGATGAGAAGCCACGCCGGCTATTGACCGAGACGCCACTTAGAAGAACTTTACCAGCCGGTTTTGAAACTTCCAATTAAACCCCTATTCACTTTTGTGTCTTTTTTTCTCCCCCTCTCGTTTCTATCGCACATTCTCCTTTTTTGTGAATACGGAACTGGAAGCTCTCCCCCCCCTCCCTGACCTTTTTAATAATCCTCCACCGGCAGACGTGGCGTCCAAGGTAAAAGCGGAGAAGAGTGAAGTATTCATGGAGTACACCTGAAGCCTGTTAATGTCGCGACCTTGGAAAGCTATACACAATAAGATGGCATCATAAAGTCGTGCGCCGCTTATGAATATGGATGTGCTACTTGATAATAATGAATGTGGCACAGTCATGCATGCGCTACAAGATAATGTTGTGCCCTTTTTTTTGTCTACAGGTTGATAAAAATTAAAGAGTGGGTGGACAAGCATGACCCGGGGGCCTTGGTCATTCCTTTTAGCGGAGCCTTGGAACTCCAGCTGCAAGACATGAGTGATGAGGAGAAGCAGAAGTATCTGCAGGAGAAAGTGACACAAAGGTTAATTAGCATTCATTTTTCCCTACACTTTATTATCAACTATTTCCTTGCTGTAATTTAATTGCTCGCGCTGATAGAATAATAAATGACAGGGTAATTACCATTATAAAGAGGGAATCTTCTCCTTTCTTTAGCATGAGACATAGTTGAAAAGATTTATTTTAAATTAAGTTTTTAACTGTCATCTGTCATCTCCGCTCAGTGTTTTTAATTATAGCATAGGTGCTTTTTTTATGGGGGGGTGGGGGGTTATCCTCAGACCTGGAAGGGATTTGAACAATCAGCCCGAAAAATTCTGTGCCTCCTATGTTACTGGCGTGTGGATTCCATGTGTATTTATCACCTGGGGGGGGGCATGTTTAGTGTTTTACCTTATATGGCAGCAAGCCAATACAGTAGATCTACAGCAAACACAGGATTGTCTATCGGCAATGTCAGGGTTAAAATAATCAGCCGCCTTATTCTGCTATGTATTTACTTAGCGATGAGCGCAGCCGAGGTTTATAGAACCCGGTTACTGAACGCTCATTCATTCATTCTTTCGTTTTTTTTTTTTTTGTTAAGCCCGTCCCTCTCGTGCTGTAAACTGATTATTTGCTTTCTTGTTTCAGCGCCTTATCCAAGATTATTAAAACTGGATACGCAGCACTTCAGCTCGAATACTTCTTCACCGCGGGCCCCGATGAAGTACGCGCATGGACCATCAAGGTAAGGCTCCTCACTTCAGTCCCTCGCCAACTGAATTCAGATTGATATCGGCCACTTTGTAGTTTGCGGCGGAGGTTCTCCAGACATTACAGATGAGCTTTTTGTGCCCGGGATAAGTTTAATTATTTGAGAGCCGCTGAACGGTGACAGCGCCGCGGCATTGATGGAGGCCAGTAACAATGACATAGTCTGCATTTCTTCATCCCGTAGAATCTGACTCCCCTCCTCCTGCGGTCAGAGATAAGAAGCCCCCATATTATACTTGGTTAATCTGTGTGACCCGAGTTCTTCTGCAGTGAGATTGATGTTACACTTCATTCTGTATTCAGTAACTTTGTTTGGATTGTAGGTGTTCCTTTTTCCTCCCCGTGCCTTTTTATTTTATTTTTTTGCCCCCCCCCCCTCTTTCTTTGCCTGGGCTACATTTTCAGCTTTGAAAGCCATATAACATCATTGCACTTCTTGCAGATACACAGCTGGCCTCCAAAACGTAACGCCAGTGTGTAATAATTCATCTCTTTAAGTGGTTTATAATTTAAGAGGTAGACTTTGTTCCGATAATGCCATACATACCATCCAGACACTAATAAAAACCGCGATGATATGGGCTTAAAATATTGATATTCACTGATTGTGCCCGCGGCGACTGACTAATTTGTTCCCAAAGGACAATGAGAAGTGAAATGGTTTGCTTTTAAATGGAAATACCCTCTGTGATGGCGTCTATTATTCCCGCATACATTGACGCGCACGTAGCTACAAATTATGTATTACAAAATATGTAATTATTACAGGAACGTACAAAGACTTCAGCATTCCTTTTGATTCCGATCAAAGAAGTACAATTTCTAGAGGAAAACAAGAGAGATTAAATCCTTGCAGCGGGGGCTCCTGACTTATAATCGTATGCGGGGCTCCTTCGCATTGACAGGGCCGGAGGTCGGGGCTAAAAATACACGCATTGGGGCTGCCTGCCTGCTTGCCGCATTAGTGTTTATGTAAGCGAGTGCGAGTGTGTGTTAATGTATATCTAAATCCCTACAGAGCACCATATATGCACATACTATCCTATTCTACATTATACTCACTATATATGAATCTATACGTTGGAAGAATTAAAAAAATATTCAATTAAGCCATTATTACATCATGCTGATTTTTAATATACCATAGTTTGCAATTAATTTCCAATAGAATGAAGTCGTCGTATAAAACGTCTTTGTTCGGCGGGATGAAGGTCTTTGTTATTCCGCTAGCTTGTTATACGGAGGGGCAGGGAATCCGGACACGGATCGAACTTGTTGTACGGAACTTGTTGTTGAGCCTGCCTTCACCGCTAAAGTAGTCATGAAAGCAAAGCTTGGGCTTCGATAAATGATAGCTGGTTTGCCGTATGAGCGATCGCAGCTAGCCCCAGCCTAATGTGCAGGCGCGGTGTTTAGTCGGGTAAGCGTGAGTGAATAGCCATATTACACCGATAGATCTTTTATTGTAAAAACTGCGCTTTAGCATGTCATGTTCCTGAGCAGATCTGCACGCTTTATTAAGCAGCCTCAGGTCACCGTTATTTCTCAAAGCGGTTTTAATGCCTGCGCTGAGCTCGCAACTCCACATCGTCTCACCGGGCGGTTATTAGGCTAAAACAGGCACTTTGCTGGACGGGAGCGACTATTTTTACTGTGATTTACTGTGATTTTGAATTTATCCACCAGGTATTTGTTTTAGTTACAAATGTTTATTGATATATATATCATATATAATAATAAAGAAAAATAATAAAGAAAATTCTGTTCATCCTTAGTATAAAATATATATAATAAATGCGGACTGATTTATCTAATGATTAGTGCTTGTGTTGGTAATTTAATACAAAAACCAAGGTTGGACATATTTAAAAACTATCATTAACAAAAAGTATATGCGTGTGTGTGTGTAAAATACATATGCTTAATTGCTTTTATATATTTATATATATATATATAGTATGTATGTATGTATAATTTGCACACATATATATCTATATATTTGAAAACGTTGAGTGTTTGATGAAGTGATCTATACAATATATATTGCGTTGAATGTTATCCGGTTATCGGATCTCTAGTACTTTCAGCGAGGTCCGTTTTCACATTAAGTAACAGAACCCCCCAGCCCGCGATTCATCTTACTGCACGTCTCATTGCTGCTCTTCCTTTTGACAGAAAGGGACAAAGGCTCCTCAGGCGGCAGGGAAAATTCACACGGATTTCGAGAAGGGTTTCATTATGGCGGAGGTAATGAAATATGATGATTTCAAGGAAGAAGGCTCCGAAACAGCTGCCAAGGTGAGTTCTCTCTGTCTTGTGTTTCAGGAGAACTTGGTCTGGTGACGAGGGAATGTAGCTGTCACCTTCTCCAGGTTCTCTCAGCCTCCAGCGTCACTCCCAGCGGAACTGACTCTTTAACAAACTCCCGGCAGCTTGCTGAAACATGTACAATGTACAATTACCCAGACACCGATCATGTTAGTCTGTCCTACCAGCAGAAGGTGTCCATCCTGGCCTCCTCGTCTCCAACAGAAACCAAAATACATACACATAACTCATCTGATTTCATTAAAAAACACTTAGTGGAACTAATTAGACCGAGAAATGTGTTCTTCACAAATTAAATGTTTTTACCCAGTGAGTCTTGCTGCTACGTCCAATGAGATGTCCCAAAAACCTCCACCATGACAATGAAATGCTTTCAGAAGCATTGCTGTAGGTACTAATGCATAGGTATATTAAGAAATCATTGAGATTGACATGTTATGATTATAGTTTCTCAGGCACATATCTACACATATGTATGGTACATGTACACACTTACATATGCAACATATTTAGAACATACATATTTGTGCTTATCCATTTTTTTTTTTATTCTTAATGAGTTTTAAATTGTGTAATAGTTACAGCCTGTTATGTCTATTCCAAGTCACGTCACCTACCTTGTCACTTGTCATTGATTTTTATTTTGTGCCTGAGGTCTACTGCAGCTAATTGCTGGGTCATCGATTATATCTTCATAAGACCCGAACGTTTTTAAACCTTTACCAGCAATATGGATTTAAAATTGTGGACCTTGTTAAAATTAGGGACTGCCCTAGAGATCTAGGACTCTTAGCCGCTATGCATGCACCTGACCTTAGGCAGCACAGAAGGAAGAAAAAGTGAAAAATAAAGCCAGAGGTCTGTAGCAGAATGAGTTGATTTGTTAGGGGGTATTGTCGTGGGACCAGAAGAAGGACTTCAGCACAAGAACCCGAGGTTTGGGACACTTTAATGAATCTACGTCCTGAACACTAGAGGGACTGATTAGACGAACGCAAGTAATACTTTTACCTGGCGGTGTTTGTCAGGCATCAGGTTTTTCTTACTACATATTGTTAAGAAGGTGCTACCGCTTATAAGTCCACTGGGCTTCTTGGTTCTTATTCACTAAACGGGTTGCAGTGAGATCCCAGACCTTGCTGTGTAGTATGAAGGGCCAACCACCTGACGTCTTTTTCTGCAAGGAGATTCAAGCTGCTCGGCATAATGCGGTGTGAAGTCATCTTGATGATATTTGTAAGATCTCAACTACAAAAAACCCACACAAGTGTGTTGACGTTACGTAGCACGGTGAAGCCCGTCTACTCTGATGTCCGCTCCCCTGCACGCCCGTCCTTTAGGAAATAAATGCATATTCTGGTTCTAGATCCTTACACATTACCCAGGTCGGTACGCGGATTTTACATATTGTGACGCGGGTCATTTAGCTATTTAAATACCCAACATACTAAATGTCACTTGTGTCAATATTCTTGTGGACATCCGATGTGCTCGTTTACCATTAGTGAATGTTTAGATTATTGGAGAAATGTGAAATAGTACATCCTTTTACCCGTTTCATTGCAAAGCCTGAAATATCGGCTGTTATCTTCAGAGTCTGAATACCTCTGTTATATGTTAGCGGATTCCTCGTTTGCAGACTTTTTAAGCGGTAGCCTATGCTTTAGACCGGGCGTTCGGAAGGACCAGTGAAGTCTGTCTTTTATGACCAGTGAAGTCTGCATGCATGGTTTGGAATCATATCTCTTATAGTTGGGAAGTCGGTGCTGTAAGATAACCTTAAAATAATGTCAGCGGGGAGCCAAGGGCGGCACATACATGGAGTCATAAAAAATCCAAAATCCCGCTGCACTTATCCCCATGATTCAGATAAAGTAGGTTATATTAAGTCTGATCAGATTGTAACCTCGGCAGCCCAAATCCTATCCTTGCAAAGCTGATTCATTAAGAATGGAGAGACAGTTGGCTAAGATGGCAAAATGAGTCCTATGCGTCCCAAAACCGTGACAGCATTGGGACGGCTCCCTACGGAATCGTTCATTAAACGCATAGTTTCACGCATCCTATATTTTACGTATGGGAGAATAATGACGGATATTGCAGAATCATCACTCCAGCTTTGAGTCGTCTTTATTAGGATCACTAGTGGGTTTTTTCCCGTGTTATGAGTGCTTGTGGCTCAGACAACGCTGTTTCTTATATTATCATCCAAGGGACATTTGTTAATAGGTTCAATTAAGAACTTTTATCGTTGACGCTGTTGCCATTCAATCCATCTTTGTTAACAAGTAGATTTTTGGAGGAACAAGAATAGAGCATTGCTTGCGCTCCTCTTGCTCTGCACTCAAAAAAAGATTAATTGGATCTTTTTTAAACGCAGATTAATTAGGTATAAAATGCCCTTTTTTTAACCTGTTCTTCATTTGTTGGACTCGCTGTAGATGTGCCGTTCCAGGAAGGGCTCCCTTTCTGTGCTATCAGAACGATCTCTTCAAGTTTGATTCGCGTGCGCCTGGAACACCGGCGCGGCATAACTAATTTAATGGCGGAGCTGTGAACTCTATGCTGAATAGCTCTGTGTGCGCTTTGTAGTCTACAGGGATATTTCATTATTAGCAATCATATCTGCTTAGGCAAAGCTGCCTTCTACAGATGGCTGCTTTCAAGTGCAAATGAACTGGTTAGACGCGTCTTGTTTAATGCATACTCAAGATTCACAAATGGGTATTGATTTTGCAACCGGTTGTTTAGGATAGCAAAGGAAATGGATTAAATAGTCCCCGGGGTATTTAAAGGGACACTATCACATTTAATTAATTGTAAACCAAATCGCAGAAAGAATGAGAAGCGCCAGGAAATCCATCCCCGTGTCGGATGTTAAGCAATGTTTTTGTGTCACCGTTTGTATCTTGCGTGTGTCCGCAAATAGAGAGATTGATATTAAAGCCGAATATTCTATATAATATGCATTTCATTAACGGGCCTTGTTGTAATCTCACATGCAGCTCATAGTTTAGTGAATAACCCTTGGTGTCCCACAATAGCTTTGAGGCTGTTGAAAGTAGGGGGGTCATCTCAGCAATATGGCTTCTCCGCAGCCATTAGTGGCTGTGAAATCTGCACTTATGAGAAGTGATCTTAAAAATATTCCTTTGTTTTTGGGAAGAAAGTGAAGCCTTTCGTGGAATTTCATTTCCTAATGTCCAATTTTTTAGTATTTAAGCATATTGGGAAGCCTGGAATGCCCGCCCTTCTCCCGTTAGGATTCTGTAAGCCTGTTCATATGTTGTTCTGCTGGAAACGTGCAGCAAGTTGTGTATATTTCTGCAAAATCCCAAATACAACCAGCTGATCTGGTTATTATTATTATTATTATTACAATAATGTGCAGTTTCTTCATTTAATTGTGTGGTTGTGTTTAATGAATGTTCTCCCCGAAAAAAATGGGTCTATATCTGACTATATTCCCTGGTATATACTTAAATGATATAAAAGTAAAGCTGTGGAGGACTTATAGAAAGACATAGGAGCATGTGCAGTATTTGTGCTCTAGGGCAATATAATAAGATCTGTATACCTAGTAAAGAGAACAAAAACAGTGTTTTCACCTACAGAGGTAAGCCAGTGAAATGTCTGACACTGCAAGAGGAAAACATTGCAAATTACATTATCAGGCTTGAAATGTTTTCAGATGATTTTATGCAGTGACTCAATTATCAAAAAGGCCAGACTGCCATTGAACTTGATTTAAAATATTTGAAGATTTTTGGGAGTGTTATTTCATTTTTTTTATGTATATATATATATATATTACATCATAACACATCATATCTTTTCTAATGCACTTGATAACAAACAATTAACTATTATTTCTGCTTCAACAGTGACCTGGATATAATAAGCTTTACCTCCTCTCTTTGTATGTGAAATCACATCATTTCTGCACGTGTTTTAATTCTACCACTAGGTGGCGACATTCTGGATTCATTTTCCCTGCGATCGGTACCAGTTTGGGTACATTTATTGTTATTTTACAAAGTGTTATTCTGTAACCGCCACTGTGTCCCCTGCTTTGTCAGTGCGTGATGTGCAAATGACAGATAGGTCTGGAGTAATCGATAAAGTGATCATCAGCTCATGCAAATCTTTAGAATTTTCCGTGTATTTCATGACTTGTGCTGTCTGTAGGCAATATTAAGCCACTCTAGCTGCCATTGGACCACTACCCACAGCACCCTCAGCCGGGTGAACAGCAACCGCAGTTGTGCTTAACCCACCCTTAATATTGGATAAATCCTATAGGATCCCCCCATCCCTGCCCTGGTTTAAACCACATCTGCACACAGTGTGAAATATGTCCTCTGTCCGTTATTAATGTCACTTTTGTGTATTTGCAGGCTGCTGGGAAATACAGACAGCAAGGAAGAAATTACATCGTAGAAGATGGAGACATTATATTCTTTAAATTTAATACACCTCAACAACCAAAAAAGAAATAATTTTAATGTTTGGCAGAGGAGCAATTTTTTTAAATAATTATTATTAAAACAGATTATTCTGTTACAAAAAAAAATAAAAAATAGCAGACCGGGAAACCTTTTCTCTCCTTCCCCCAGTCAAATAAATACTGTTTGTTTTGAAATGAAATGTGTCACCTCGCGTGAAAATACAAGTTCAGTAAACGTGCTTTTCAAATGATTAAGATCCTACTTCAAATCATAGATGCCTTTCAGGAGTCGCTACTCTCATGATACTTCATTAATCTCCATCATGTATGCCAAGGCTGACACATCTGACAGGGAGGACAATGTGGCTTGCTTCTTTTTGAATCTACAGATAATGCATGTTTTACAGTACTCCAGATGTCTACACTCAATAAAACATTTGACAAAACCAGGCTCTGTGTGTTTGGGGATGTGTGGATCGAGTGGCTGTGGTGTGTTCGATGCGATACGGCACCTGCTGGCTGCTGATTACAGAATTTAAGACATGTGTATCGTACAGTAACTGGCAGCGTGGGGCAGCTGCGTTTGGATATGAGAAGGAAGTCTTTCTTGGGAATCGGAAGATTAGGTTGCCAACAATTGTTTTGTTTTCTTTTTTGTGTCCTCTAAAAAGGAGCAGACTATATCTGCATATACGCACACGCCTTACATATTTACGGAGTCCGCTGATACCTCTCGGCTAAAATGTCAGGAGTGAATTCCGTACGCACGCCTGGGTGGGTGACTTGTGTATCTGTTACGGGCCCCGTGTACTCCGGTACTCAATGAATGAACGCTAACTGGGAAAGGAATCACAAGATACATCCTTCAGTTGTATTAAAAAAAAAACAAAACGTAATGGTAAAAACCATTTGGAAAAAAGTCCATTTAAGTTTGGACTTCTTCCCTCTTAATCACATTAAAAACATTAATTTTAAATGTGTGGGTTTTAAGAAAATATCTAATTTTATGTGCTTATAAAACTGTATACATATTTAATGTAAATCAATTAATTGGGTAGATGACATGAGACTAAAGATAATCTATATATATATATATATATATATACACGCACCCTTAACGGATCCATCAGATTATTATTTTTATTATTAATTGACAAACCTCATTGCACCACAAATATTAGGTACATAACATGGTATCTTTTACATAGTTTATTGTGGAAGTGCCATATGACAGCATCCCCTGTATACCAGAGATGAATCCATCCACGATGGTAAAGCAACCAAGCTCAGCCCTGTTGTGACAGTGTTAAAACGCTTGACTCCCCCTGCAAAATGTTCTTGCTCTTGGCTGATGGGGTGCATTGTTTCTCAGGAACAATACTGCCATAAACATTCAGTACTTATAAGAAGCATTTGTTCCTCAATAGTACAAAGCTCCTCCACAGTATGCAGCCAGTGGCTTACTTTGGGGGAAAATACAGGAATTGCTGCTTTTGATGCGTTCAATAAAAATGTCAGATAATTTTTATAACTGTGAACAGTGGGATGAGTATGTAGGGGAGAAGGGTTTAAACCCCACAGGAGTTGAACAGAAGGGTCGGTAACGCAGTATGTGCAAGGAGCCCCCCCCTTGGAGTCTGTCGTTAATGAAGGGAAGACTGTGCAGATTGCTGTCATCTTGATATAAACTTGAAGGCCATTGCCGATGTAGAGTGTTCTCTACAAGATCTTGTTCCCCCCCACTGCAGCCCCTGAAGGGGGGGGGATAAAGGATATAGTGGGGAAAAGGGGCTGAGGGAGATTTAGTTAATTATAAAATTCAAAACAAAACTTATTTAATAAAAAAAAAAGTTATAAAGTTATTCCCCCTCCCCGTGGCTTACCTTGGGCAGCAGGGAGGGGGATCCTTATGCAATGGAGGTCCAAAGTGCTCTTAGCTGCGTTCTTATTTTGCAAGCTCTAAACACCAGAGCTGAGAAGTGCCGCTGGGGCTGGGCGGAGGCGAGCACTCTATCTCTATAGAATTAAAGATGGCCGCAGAGTATCTTTTGACATCATCTTCCCACGCCTCTCTCCCTTCCTCCCTGTAGTTCAGGTATAGATCAAATAAACAACACATGTAAACAACACTTGCATGTGTAGCATTGCAGGTATAGTCCAACAGATTAACACACAGACCCAGCTTTGCAGGTATAGACCAACTGGGGATCACATGCAAACTCACCACTGAAGGTATAGATCAAATAAACAACACATGGAAACAGCACTGCAGGTAAAGATCAACTTAATAAAATCTACAAACCCTGTATTTGCAGGTATATATAATGTATAGAAACCTAGCATAGCAGCTATAGATCAACAGAATAACACACAAATCCGGCTTTGCAGGTATAGATCCATTGGAATTCACATAAAAACTCAGGATTAAAGGTATAAAAAAAACTAAATTACAGGCATAGATCACAGGTTGCACACCCCAAAGGCCAGCCCTGGTGTCCACATAGAACTTGACTAGCACCCAGATTACACACACAAATTACAGCCCAGCCTGAGCCATCTTTGTCCCATAAACACCCTGCCTGTGCCATCTTTGTCCCACAAACACCCTGCCTGTTGCCATCTTTGTCCCACAAACACCCTGCTTGTGCCATCTTTGTCCCATAAACAGCCTGCCCATGCCATCTTGGTCTCCAAAGCTCAAACACCCTGCCTGTGCCATCTTTGTCCCATAAACACCCTGCCTGTGCCATCTTTCTCCCATAAATACCCTGTCCTTGCCATCTTGGTCCACAAAGCTCAAACACCCTGCTTGTGCCATCTTTACCTTTCCCCAAATCTCTTATACATCTATCATACACACAAAACACTTATACAGACCAAGGGGGCAGAGCAGTTGCTAAAAACTTTTTCATGTGCGACCACTCAGCGCCCCTTTCTCTCCTCCTCTCTCTGCCGCCTCGGCGTGGCCCTGGTGATGGGACAGCTGCATGGCTGCCAGTGGGCCCCCAAAGGTTAGTAGGCCCCGAGCAAATGCCCACTTTGCCCGCTGAATAAAGCGGCCTTGCTGGCAATTACGTAAAATGTAGTGATTGATGGCGAGCAGTACCCTACAAACTTGGGAGTCTACACTGAACAGCAGCACGATTCTCCCGCCATAAGTGAATTAGTCTAGAAAAGGCCCTTGGTATTATGGCACTTTGTAGAATATACCCCCGAGAGGAACAGAGGCGAGATCACCATTACATGTATCCCATACCTTCAATTGCTGTTCTACAGGGAGGTAGATTGCCGACGGGGTGCAGGAAGCCTGGGTTTTCCTCCAAATCAAAATTATTTACTGCATCGTATAGATTTGTAGGTGGTAAGGGAGCACTGTCCTATTAATATAGACAGGAGAGAGGCCTGATACGAATTATACGCGCCAGGCATCCACCACTTGCCATGAGAACAGTGAAGATCAGAAATCAGAGTCTCTGTAAACATAACCTCCTTTAGAAAATGATCCTTATTGGTAAAGCTTGGAGAAATATAAGATTTTTGGTAACATAAATTCCAAGTATTGACCCCCTCCCCAACCATGGAGGCAGCATAGGTTGGAAGCTAGTAGGGTAAATGTGGGGATTTTATTATGTAGTTTATTTTACGAGGAATATGTCAGTAATGTGCTCCGCATATGCTGTATTCGTTACTCTTCTGTGGATAACAGGAGAGGTATTTGCCAGTTCCAGGTCAGGGAGTACCCACAAAACATGATCAGGTATGAGCTCTGTTACACTCGGCGAGGAGTGAGCAGAAGTTCTCCTTCACCCCGGGCTGACTCTCCACGGTGAGATAATCCTTCGCATGATGCCTATGGCACAAAGGTTTGATGTAGGAAGGCGGTAAAGCATGCTGTGCTCTGCGACGTTTCATGCTTTATTCGTGGTGTAGAACCCAAACACATCTCTACAAAATAAACATTTCTCTAGATCATTCCACTATCACACGGTAAGAGGATGTATGTTTTCCTGTGTGGTGACAAGCCACTAAATGCATTTGTTTCCATAATGTACACGTGGTTGACCTCCCCATCTCATCACACTGGTTGAGCTTGACAACAGTACTTAACAATATAATTTCACACAAGAATAGGAAAAGGAAGCCAATAATCGTCAATACAAAATAATCGTCATACAAAAAGTAGGGTTTTTAAAACAGATCAATCATTTTTCACAAATCCTATATTTTACAGTTCTATACACGAAATAAAGCCATTATGGTGTTTACAGGTTAATATATATGTAGGAGAAACCTTATACGTATGCCATGGGAGCAGCTATTATCCTGATCTCAGGATCTGCATAAATGAAATGGCCCGCGGGACACTCCAGTTTTTGGGGTATTAGTTGGCGGCAGATCCTTATCAGGACATTTTATGAGATTATGAGGTTTATTGCAGTTGGTGAAACTCAGAAGAACAAGTTTTAATTTAGACAGTCTCATGAATAAATATGTTTTTTGCTGTTAAGGTGCACAGTTTTGTGAATTCATGGCTGTAGACTGCCAAAAATCCTAAGATCCTAGAAGGGATGGATATTGGGGAAAAAAGAGGGGCTTAAGCAGCATACATAGGTGATTGCAGAAATGTGCTCTAAAACCCAAGAGCTTCTATCCAGCACTGAAAAAAGGAGAATATACATTTACATGTCATTTTTTAACCCTTTAACTACTTTGCATAGTGTTCCGTAAACCCAACGGGTGTATCGCCAGTCATGCATTATTATGATATGGCTGAGTGATGTTCCTGAACACTAAGTTCTGGCGGTTCCTTCTTTCCCACTTTCTCAGACAAATCACTTTTCACTCTGCTACATGTTTGTGGAACTGTAATCAATTAAAATTGCAGCAATAACCTGGTTCCTTGGTTCTTTAAGCACTTCAGAAGCTGTCATGCGAACCAGATTTCACTCTATTTGTATAATGTGTTCCTCATAACGTGTCATAAAGAGGGAATGATTTCTGGCTCATAAATATTCATGGGAACGGCTGCCGGCCGATAACTCTTCAGCCAGTGAACTTGAGTTGTTAGCAAGGAAATAGCTATCAAGATACCTGCTTGTTCCCTAATGCTATAAATTGGATGATGGCATCAGTGGCCAGTTTGCCAATCCAGTATATTTGTCTCATAGAAGTTATATGGTAAAATTATGGGAAAACCACATATTTAGGGGTTTTATTGTACATAACATCTTTTCTTCCAGACAGTCCATTATTTTATACAGACTCCTGCAGAGAATAAGGTTCAGGTTGGTGTCTTCTAAAGCTTATTTGGGTGCTGCTGCCTAATTAGGGAAAGTATTATTTATTCATTTACACCAGTGGTGTGTGTGTTCTTTTCATGTGTTTTTGGTGTCTTCTAATTGTTAGAACTTGTTAGAACTTGGGTGATTGCCCTCAGGATTTGCCTTTCGAGTTCTTGCAAAGTCTACATGACCATTTGTTAACTTTTATACATGAGTCTCTCCAAATGGTCCACTAGTCCTGTCCTATGGTCCACTAGTCCTGTCCTATGGTCCATTAGTTGGAACGTCTTCTTCATAAAACCATGTAAAGCTGCTAGCCATTATAATCAAGTTAATTCCGTGGTCAAGTCTGGAAGGTCCGACACCAATTAAGAGTTCTGAACGCTAGGCATAGCTATGTATGAAGACCCAGAAGTTATCTCAAGCTGCCAATTTCTCTGCATTGTGTTGGATCAAACATGGGTAGATAGACCATCTCATCGATTATTTCTGGTATTAAAATATTTGGATCAGGTTTTGTGCATCTATACAAATGGTTAAAAAGTCTGACAGAGAACAGGTTAGAATGTATGATTTTCAAAGTATAATATAGTCAAAGCAAATAAGAAATGAGCTACATTACAGAAAAGCTATTACGGTTCTCTAAAAGTGTCAGATAGCATAAAAACAAAAAAGACCATTTATAGAAAAAGTGCGGACCGACTCAATCAGAGGAAGACAAGTGGATGAGGTTAGAGTACAAGGACGCAATCAGCTCTTCCAAAGAACAAACACATGTCAGGAAAAGAGTGACAATCCATCTTCTAGTATATCTGGGAAAATAAAAGTCAATACCGCATTTAGCCGGATGAAGCAGTGCATACGAGTTGAAGTTACAGTAATAGGCACAACCTGTATTAGGGTAACAATTTTCAGGGTACAGTCCCGGTGTTCCCACTATGCTCAGCACCCTGAAGCTCTCCTAAGTCTAAAGGTGCGTTACAAAGGTCACTTTGTTTTTCGTTTTAAATCCCTTTACTCTTTAGTATATATCCTTAAAGAAATTCTACCTGCCAACTTATCTTAGTGAATAGCACCATTCAAAATGCTGATGATATTACCTTTATTGTGGATAAATTCCTTTTCATCATGTGTGTATAACCTGTTCCTTCTCCCCAAAATGTCTTCATATGTTGCCTTCAGCATACCAAGACATTTTGGACAATGGACAAAACGTTGTTGGAACAGTTTGGGGAAGGCCCTTTTCTGTGCCCCAGCGTACAAAGCAAGGTCCATAAAGACATGGTTGGATGAGTTTGGTGTGGAAGAACTTGACCGGTCGCGCAGAGCCCTGACCTAAACGTTGTGGAACACCTTTGGGATGAACTGGAAGCGAGATTGTAAGCCAGACCTTCTCATCCAACATCAGTGCCTGACCTCACAAATGTAAATGTTTAAATAAACGACATAAAGGAGGCTTTGGTAACCCCAGGACTACTCAACTTAAAGAAAATGCAAATTAGTCTAAACATATATTGTTAATGTCAGACGGTAATGTGCTTTTATATTTGAAAACTGGCATAGTATTTTTTACAAAAATAATGATAAAAATAGTATATAAAAAAAAGTACACACAAAAGATAAAAAAGGATTAAACACAGAAAACTTTATTTAAAAAAATCTGTGGTAATCTCCATAGTTAAAGTTTCTTTGAAAATGAAATTCAAGAAATTCCAGGATACTCCAGGAGTTTTTCTCTTGGGTTCCAATTTTTTTAAGAATTGTCATTTGGTGTCACGTGGCGGGGATCCCAGGCACTTTACGACACTCTTAATGAGTGGGGTCATAAAACCTGACAGCCTGAAATTTCAAAATGGGGAATTTGGCTGTTATGGTACCTTGTATGTTAATAACTGTGGGTTGATCATGTTCCCCATGTTATTACCCACATTTAGTACCAAATATCCCCTATCTACCTGTTCGGTGACCCATTCTTATTCCTCAGTCCTTATTTAACCCCTTCCTTCCATGTTTCATATCGTTTGAAGGGCACACTGTCAGCACACACAATATCTCCACATTATGAGCCTACTATGAGAATCCAACCATATTTCGGACCTCGTAACTCTGAAGATGCGAGGCGTCCCCTGTGTGACTCCAGTGCCTGGTGTCCTGTAGGACATCGAACATGGTTGCTCTTCAGGTTCCACTCACTTTATTATGGGGTCTGGCCAGGTTTCCAGATAACGTTAATGGCAGGATCTGTTATCCTTTATTATACCCTGAATACCCTGAATGTTAAGGGATCCTGGTGAGAAAACTCCAGGGAGCGTCTACAATTTGACATCCTCTTCCTCCATTTGTCGGTTGGTGCACATGCACATACGCTATGTTTGCTTTAATAGATATTACAATTTGCAAGAGTAGGGTGGGAACGCAATACAGATTAACCGATAAAATGTGTGCAAATACACCCTTCCCATGCAGTCTGCCGTGTGAACGTATACAATTGTTCCATACACGTGGCTGTGCACAGATATAAGGGATATTTATGATTAAACAGAGCGATGGGTGTAGGGATGTGAACCCCTGGTTACTATTACTAGTGAACATAACCAAGCTGAGCGCTACTACCCTCTCTTTTCACCCCTCCTTTTGTTTCAATTACACATACTACTCCCTTAGATTGTAAGCTCACGAGCGAGGCCCTCAAAGACCACCACTTGTGTACCTAGAATCTTGTTTACTAGATTGCCGCTCATGGGCAGGGTTCTCTACTCCTGAGGTGTCTGTATATATTAATGTATAATGTTATGTATGTGTTAACTGCCCCTTTTAAATTATACAGCTCTGCGTAATTGGTTGGCTCTTAATAAATAAATGATAATAATAATAATAATAAGATCTGCTGGACGTTAAAATATATTGTGTAATTAAACATATAGAAGTATTTTCACCATTGAGTTGAGTTGTGTTGAAACGATAATTTAATGGGAAAGGTATAAAGTTTTCCTTCTAAAACAAGATTAAGAACCGATATCCGAGTCTCTACGTCAGAAAAAATGGGCAGACTAGATGGGCCGAACAGTTCTTATCTGATGTCATGGTTCCATTTTTGCTGAAGTTTTACTGCTGAGAAAATTTTAAATTCTCTTATTTGAAACCAAACCTAGTCCATATAAGACGTTTTCAAAAAGGCACACTCAATTTAATAATATGGATATTATTTATGGCCATGCTTTAATTCTGCTACACAAATAAATAATTTATAGGGCTTGATCAAGGAAGATGGAGCCTAATGATCTGCCTCAGGTATCTTATTGTTTACAAGTTTCAGGCGAGAAACAATTATGTCTTTCCGTATTAAAAGTTCCGTTTTTTTATGAGACCACTTGATAGAAATAACAGAGAATACGAGTATTTATGGTCCCTAAGAGAATATAAAATGTGCTTCTAACAGGCAACAGTCATTTACAATGTTAATGAACGAGAAGCTCCAAGCAAAATAGCTGGGGGAGGCCACAGAGGAATGGAAATGGCAACATAATTACCAACAGATCATGGTTCCACCAACAAATTTACTGGTGTGAATTATTATTATTGTTATTTTTTGTTTTATATAGCGCTATCATAGTACACACCGCTGTACAATGGGTAAACAGGACATAAGGAGTAGCATATATTATAACAACAAGAGGTAACGTACTTCAAAATGTCAACTGTCTTGTGGAAACTCCTTGAGAGACACTCCGGTAGCGCTGTTCCGGTCTGGCCTTGGCTTGTCTTTGGCTACAACATTACCATTCCCACATTGGCCTTACTGTTGACTTTATAAAAGGTTACCTTCTGAACACTGTAGAAATGTAATATGACTGTAAATTGGCTCATATTAGGACTTGCTGAGCAAATAGTAAATTACCATACATTGAGAAAGGGGGTCACTGAGTGTGGATTATTAACGTTCGTATCCAACACTAAATAATGGGACAAAATCTGCACATTTGTGGCCTGTACTGTGCAGGTCTGATGTTAGTAGAATATAATGATAATGATCTGATAATAATCAGCCGGAAGCCGTAATAATGATATAAAATATTTAAACATAAGCATCTTATTTTGACATGATACCATGATTTATTATATCTACACTGTAAGCGAGCATGCTTCTCACAAGTGGAATAAGATATTTTAGTGCATAAACAGTGATTGTTATTTATGAAAATTGAGTCTGATGCCTTGAACGGAAAGTGTATTTTCAATCTCATGATACAGGAGATTGATAATCCGATTTTGAATAATACAATATATTTTTTTTTAAATTATACATTGTTTTTGGTGCTGGATTAAATTATTGTTTTATTTTATCTCAGATTTAATGGTTTCTGTTTAAAAGAAGGCTTGGTTATGTTTTTATTTAAAAAATGATGGTAAAAGTATTCCATACATGTGCGCAAAAAATGAGTGCAGTACGTGAGCACAATAAAAGAGAAAAGTGTCATATGCGGCTTCAGCCCTCACACATTAAAATGGCCCTACATCTGCCTAAAAAGTATATCCTTTGTGTTTACCAGGAGCACTCATTTTCGGTTTGAAGTCCAAGATCATGCTTCCAATTATTAGCGAATATATAGGTGAAGGAGACAGAGTGTTTGTTGTATGGTTACAATGGATCATCTCTTTTGGGGAGTATGTGGCTTCTTTTTTCCCTCCATGGCCAAAGCGGAAAGCGAGTAACCACTGAAATCTTCAAAGGGGACTTACTGTGAAAAGGCTAAGTATTCAAAGACTTGTCTCCACCGCAACATTTCCAGAGCATGCGAAAGAAACCATTGTGAAACATATACTCAAAGAAGTGTTTAATGTTTCAATTCAAAAATATAAGAAAGTGCTGTATAGCAAGCCATGGCTGGCATTGTGAAAAGGAATCCATCACCAAAGGCTTGGCAAGTGAAGAAGGGCTCCTTGCATGCCAGCAACAACCTAGATTCATTTTTCCCTATGAAGCCTGAGGTAGTCGTGCTTCTCTGTCATTGTGGGACACTTGGTGTCCATGATCCAAGTAGTAAGGCCACATGGGAATATGTAGCCCATTCCTTCCCTTTGAAGGCTAAATTAACCCCACCATATATAAATGTATTAGCAAATATACAGCCCTCACCAAATCAAAACTGAGGAACATGTCCATTTTGCTCTGAAGCACCTGGGCATAAGGCAACATAATTGATGAGATGGCAATTTTAGCATCTTACCAAGTGATCATTTTTTATTACTAAAATTTTATTTTAAAGTGATAGGAAAAAAGATGTTGTACATATAAGAGATCCTCCAATTGGCGGAGGAGACCTCACCGAAAGTGCCATAATTTTGCCCTCACTTGAACGTGTCCAGTGACGTCCTCTCCCAGTCCTCCAGAAGAAGATGCAGAAGCAGAAGTGGTCGGCAGAGGAGATAGGGAAACATTTAGAAAGCGTGAAAGAGAGTGAACGAGAATTAGAGAATGAGTGAGTGAATGAATGTGGACACGCATATTTCGGGTGAAAATTCAGAGCGTTTGGGGGGGAGGTCTGGCCTTGTGGCTTTGAATGAATTGTTGAATTTACCAATTCCTACGAGTCCGAATATACAGTATATAATAACTCACATTATAAATATGGCGCTGCCTTTGGTTTTCACATTATAACTGGCCTGGTAAGGTTAGAAAATCCATGGGCCAATTTTTAAGCAATTATTGAAATGTATTTAGCGCTTTACACAAATATTGCTCTGCATTTCTTAAGGTTCATGATATTCTAAGTCGTTCTAGTGGCTTAAAGGCTAAGTGCCACTGAATAAGGCTTTTAATTCACATTCTGAAATACCAAAGGAGTAACAGAACATGGACCTTTGCCCGAGACATCAAAGAAATGAAAGTTAGTGTAATATTTTAAGTCTTACTCTGATCCGTGGTATCCAGCTTATTCATATAGGTTCCAAAATGCTTGCTATCCTGACATCTCAAAATACACCCACCTTCCGAGGTTCTGAAAAAGATCAACGGCTGTCTCATAACCACCTAACACCAAAGATGTCTAGTTTATATTAGATACGTTGAAAGCCATTTACGGTGACCTTGAAGGAAGGAGTATTTCACCATAAGTTATACTTAATCAAAACAGATATTCTTTAACAAACCCTTAACCTCTTGTCCAGATGAATCACCACAGGCCAAAAGGACATGGCTGTTATTTCACTCGAGGTGGCATTTCCTTTGATTAAAATAATACAGATATCTTATTTTCAGGGTTCCAAATTCTAGACATAGAATCTTTTCTGAGTCCTATCGGAATCAAATTAAGGTAAGGTGGAAGCCAAATGGAGACAAAACCCTCTGTCTTCAATCCTGAAATGAAACTCTAATTTCAACAAATCCTCTGTAATAATGATCTTCACATCTTTCCATCTAACTTTAAGCAAAAAAAAATCTGGCAACCTGATTTCATCCAAAGTGTAAGTCTTCATTGCCCTTCTTTTTTAATACTTATATAAAGGGGTCTATCTAAATATAGACCATTCACAGTCCCTCATAAAGACTTTCTTTCACCTTTAGCCCTGACAAAGGGAATAAATGTTCTACTGAAACCAGTTTTTTCCATGTTCCTTCTCAGATTTAACTTGCAAGCTTTGCAGTACTTAGATAACAATTTCAGACTGGGAGATATCTGACAATGGGCTGAGGTGTAATATTTCTTGCTGTAATTCTGAGACAGGTAACGGTTAGGATTAATGAGGGTATAATAATAAACAATATATGGGCAAAGCGCAGGATGTGACCTCGGGACGTACGGCCCTTTAGAAATATACATTGTCTACAAAGTCACTAATATATGATTTCTTATTTCCTTCTCTCAGCCCGGGTAGGATTTTACATCTCTCTTCCTACGCACCGTATACATTGCATATGTTGGCCGAGTGATCCCTTTAAGGGTTTTTTGGTCCCCCATATAAACTCATGAAGGGGTTCTGCAGAATCTCTCCCCATGCATTTTCCTCTTTCCCCATCCCCAGTTCCTGCTACTATTATGGACATTTTTTTGTTGTTGTTTTTGGCTCATTCATTTTCCGACAACAAATTTTGTTTCCTGCCCTTTTCGGATGAGATACAGAGGGTTTTTCGTCTTGTCTTAGATTCAGGAGCCATATGCCCATGTAATGGAGGTTTGAAAATTCCCTTACTATAATAGCACCTACCACTTCTACTGGGAGGCTGCTCCCCACAACGACCGCCTTCTCTGTAAAGCAAATCTTCCTGACATTAACTAACACTTTCAAACATTATATAAAAGTTAAGATTTCAGCGATTTTGTGGACATCAAGCTCCTAGTTTGAAATTGTACTCTGTGCTACTGCTCTGGCTTAAATAGAAAGCTAATGTCGCTTCACTCAGGATCCCGAGTATAAAGTGTATGACCATTAAGCGCATCATGCGTTTCCTGTGACATAAAGGCTTCATCACTTCCTTTAACCTCTGTGGTCAAGTGAGGACTATAGTATATTTTAGCCACACATTTGGTTCACGCAAGGTTTCTTAGGGCAAAATGGCGGAGCTTCCTGTGACATCCTCTACCCCGACCCTCCAAATGTGTATATATTACCCCCCCCCCCGAGATATGAGGAAGTGAATACAGTTACACGCTATCCACTTGAGCACTCTGTGGCCCCGCTCTGTGAGTGTGCGTGGAAAACAATAATACCGGTAATAGTCTGAAAGTGAAGAACTCCTTGGCTGCTAACATTGCCTAAAAGTTCATGGGTTTGGCTATTTCAGAAAACAAAATATCTGCATTGTGATGACTCTGCTACTATAAGATAAACATAAATAACAAATTATTAAAAGGGGGTATTTTTTCAGCATTTCTCCTTGTAGGTATTCTCTTATGGACCCCAGAGGATTTAAGGAAACATCATTGCGAATTTTAATTCATATTATTCAATATAAAAAGTTTTGTAATTAGCTCACAAATCACATGCGAGGTGAGCCATTTGCTTAGATAGAAATAATAATAGAGTATTATTATTAATTATATATAGAGAGATAATAAGGTAATAACCTCCCCTGATTTCTGGATGGTGTTTTTGTAGTCTTTCTGTCTCACAAAGTTACAAACAAATGTTGTTTCTTTGCCTAAAGATCTGTATTTAGCTCTTTAGAAGTACCAAGAGGGTAATAATCCCACCACAGCTGAATAGGCCACTTACTGACACCGTCATAACTAAAAGATCATTTTATACTAAAATAAAACAAACACACAGAGGGAAGTTCATATAAACTTATAAAAGTTGTGAATCCTTATGGTTTTGAGATTAGTCGCTTTAAAGAGGCCTGGTAATTAAAAGAGAAAATAAAAGTAAATGAAAGTGAAAGAATAAAAATCTGACACACAAATCTGGAGTCAGAAGACAGCAAGTTTTAAAAGTATAGTCACAGAATGCACAGGAGAGAAGAAATAAATGGCATCTATACACAGCACACAGCCTTACACATATACCACACATGCTTATACATGCACACACGCTTACACATATACACACCCTTACATATACACACATGCTTATACATATACACACCCTTACACATGCACACAC
>VKOC01001620.1:0-90072 GCA_009364415.1 Spea multiplicata | reverse complement strand
ACTTGGAGGTTCCCCTGATAGTGACATCAGTGGGAAATGATTTTTACATTTTACTAGCTTTTTACTATTTTTTTTCTAATTATTATTAATTTTATTTTATTTTTTCATTTATTTTTACTAATCACACTGTGATTAGAAAGTTGGGCTCCATTGACTTGCATGGTGAATGCAGTACCTGTATTCAACCTGCAAGTGGAGCCAGAGTTCTCTAGATGGTCTGGAGACCATCTAGTGAACTTTTTTTAAAACTTACTTGTTTGTTTCAGTTACAGTGCGGCGGCCATCTTGCTTGATGGCGAAGATCAACGGCAGCTGCGGCTGTGACCGCTCTCCGGAGCGGTCACAGCCCATCGAAAGGTAAGTGTTTGGTGTCGCTGGATGCCTCCTGATCGAGGCATTCCAGCGACACCATTTAAGTTTAGGAGGCGATCGTTGATCGCCTCCTAAACGCTTTTAAAACGGGCGTCCGCCGCCATACAAAGTATGGCGGATGTTGACGCCCCGTGGAGGGGCCAGAGATGGCCCCTTCGTGCCGATCGCGGCGTTGCTGAATGCCTCGAGGTCGAGGCATTCAGCAACGCTTTTTGGGTGCAGAAAGCGATAGTAGATCGCTTTCTGCACCCGTTTAAAGACGTGCCGGTCCTGGCACGTCAATTGTCGTAAAGCACATGCTTTTACGTGCCGTGCCAGGACCGGCAATTGTCATCAAGGGGTTAAGGTTAGTGTTCTCATAAATCAAATCTAGATGTCAGTTCACAAACTAAATTATATAACCCTTTTTTCTTATAGGGCAATTGTAATGCTATGTATGTAAAGGAGACTTCTAGACCGTAAACCGGGTGGTTTGTTGGTTATTGGTGAGACTTTATTAGTATTTGTATGGCACACAGAAATGCATCTTTAAACCTAATATAATATATATAACCAAAGTATAATATATATATATAATAATATATAACAAAGTATAATATATAACACAGTATAACCCTAAAAGAGGACCATTAGTCCAAATGCATAAAATATCAGGTGTTAGAACCCAAGACTTACACCATCTGAGGTCAAAGCAACCACTCTAACCAAAGGGTGAATAGCTTAGCTTTGTTTAAATACGGTAGTGAAAAAAAGGAAGAAAAAATTAAAGTGAACACCGACGGAGGGGGGCATTCTAGAAAAGAAAGGTTGGTACATAATGAAAGTATAGTCACTCACCCAGGAGAGTCACAACCACAGGGAGAACAAGGAATCAGAAAAAAGTGAGTCAAGGACTCGACTATCCAGGCAAAGTAGACAGAAATCAAAAAAGGATTTATATTGTGACCTTTTTGACACAAGGCTGTTATACTGTTGATTTGGTTAATTTGTACACTGTTGCCCCCCCCCCCGCACACACACACACATTTATTCTAACCCTGTATACTGAAATACATCCTATGTTTGTGAGTGCAATTCATTTATTTGTTTGAATATCATGCTTTTACAATATTGCACTATTATTGTTGTCCTTTTTTTCCCAAGTACATGCGCCCCAAGTTGTGCTGATCGGTATTTCCAGGAGTGTTTTCTGGGCTGCGGCAGTACTTTGGGAATGTAATATATTTTTTCATTTATTTGCTTATCCATGTGGAATTGTTTTTTCATGTTGTTTCTTTCTTTTATATCTCCTCCCAATTTTATCTCTCATTTCCACTTAGCTCTCCCCTTTCTCGCTAGCATATACCTCCCCTTTCTCCTTAATCTCTTACTTTTCTCCCTCCACTTTCTTCTTCTGTAAGTCATGCGCCACAGGCTGTGGTGGGAGCGCGAGGTCTGTGCCGTCAACTTTTATGCATTCAGATTTTCACTCTCACTCACTATCTGATCTATTGTGAGTTCAGCCAGCTAGCATAGTAGTAAAAAAGCTTGATCCCCATCAGTGATTGTGATTTCAGATGTTCTCTCTTAATTGTCAAAACCTCGCTTCCTCCATAAGAATCAAATAAAAAAAAGACACAAGCATTTATTCAAATACCATTTTTTAAGAGAGAAATGGGCTGATGAGCTCATGTGCACAACAATTTGCATCACTCTCAGCCTAATTGGCGGAAAATTGTTATTTTTTTGGGGGGGGTGGTGGAGTGGAGTGGAGGGTTGTCATGGCCAAAGTTCCCAGGTATGGTAGAACATCACTTTTACTTATTGTAAGTTTCAGTATGCAAAATTATGTAGCATTGTTATATTTTTATAGAGCACCAGTTTATGTAGTACTTTTTTAATAGCGGGGGGGACTAAAAATTAAAACATGAAAATTGACAATGTACAAAATTGACACATTTTAAGACACATTTCGGGCACTTATCTTCCTTAATTCTAATGGAAGCCCAGAGTCAGTATGGATATTTATTTTTAGCACTATTTTTTTATATTATGCTATAATACACTCACTTTAAAGTTATTAAAAACTTTTTTTGGTTGTTTTTTTTGTGGTTGTAAGAAATATGTATATCAGACCTGTCCAATTCTTAAAGTATAGAAGGTTATATAAAGACAGTAATAACCTTAAAATCTTAATAGCTTTGTCATTGACTTCAAATTGGAATCATTATAATGATTTATGGTAATTTTTCTAGTAGAAATTATATTTAAATTAGCCATTCGGGGCTCATGTTCTCTGTCTTTGATTTGTTCTAATTTTATGCAAACATGAGGGTATTAATCACACAGCGAATAGAAAATATCTAGGCAAGCTACTTCTAAAACCCTTGTTAAGCAGTGTATACGTTTCTTTACAAGTTAATGATTTTATACGAGATTTTTTTTCATTTTTTTATGATAAGTAAGCTTTACCTCTGAAAAAATAAAGCTCTTAGTTATGAGTAAAAAAAAAGAACTTAGTGGGGTGCGGCTTGACTTTGCATAAAATGGACACATAAGAGAGAAGTTCTCTCCAACCATAATCCATTTTTGCCCAGTTTGGGGAATCCATCAAGGAACAGGGAGCCCCTAGACCACTGCGGAGCCAACAATCGTTGTCTATCCATTCTGTAAGAGGCTTATTGCTGGGATTACTGGCCTATACTCTCATTAGGAACCTGCCAATATAGCAACCTCTTCCATTGGCCCGCCACTTAGATTTCCCCACCATATAGGAGAGAGGGTGGAGAGAAAAGAGGAGGAAAGATAAGATTATATAGGGTTTAAGCCGGACTACCAAAATTCCTCCAAGAGCCCATCCAGGAGGTCACAAAAGAAGCCAGACTAAGATATAAAGAACCACGGGCCTCACTTGCCGCAAATAAGGTCCACATTTACAATTGTGTAAAAAAGATGGCATCCATGGGGGAGTTGCAAGGTGAAAACCTGCGCAGACAAAAAAAGAACACAAAGGCTCGTCTCACATTTACCAAAAATCATGTTGATGACCCCAAGACTTTTGTCATAAAATGCTGTGAACTGCTGAGTCAACAGTGGGTAAAGTTAACACAGCATTCCACAGAAGAACATCATACCAACAGTCAAACGTGGTGGTGGTAGTGTCAGGCCCCATGTCCCCCGTGTCCCCCGCGTCCCCCGTGTCCACCGTGTCAGGCGCCCTTACTCACAGTGTGAGACATCTGATGTCAACTGAAAAAAAACTATTTAAAGACAATACTGACCCTTTAAGAAACTGTACTTGGAATATAGCACAATGGCAGTAGGACAACCAGAGAACGTGCCATTTAGTGTAACATATTGCATTATTAATAAATATATAAAATATTCGTAAGTATACTTGGATGTTCTGCGAAAATGACATGATTTATTTCGTTTAAGTACACAACTGAGTATAATAAACTTGCTTAATTTATTTTTACATTTAACATTATATGTTCATTACTTAGCCACTAAAAAGAGAATTATTTTGCTGTGCTGTTCCTTTCTTGTTCTTTTGAGAGTAAAGTTCTAAACAAGATTACTAGCCTGCAGTTATACAACTTAAATTCTGCGGGAGTTTAAAGGGACCTACACATGCTGAAATTGGGTAAAAAAACCCAAAACATTTTATTAAATGTAGACACCCTCTTATCACGACCACGCATTGCTTACTGCATTGTATCCCTCCTTTACTAAAAAGACCGGAGACGTAAATATAATGGATTGTATATGGCGACCCGGTTACTTGGTATTTAATAATGTTACAACAATGTCATAGTAAACCTGGTTAACAAAAGTAAACACCATTAATGATAAGTATGTCTCCTACTTGAACATCCTCCTAGAACACCATGAACACCCAAACTTAGAAGAATAAACACCGACTCTGTTGCCATCTCACTGACAATCTGCACTAAATATATTCTGTTAAACATCTCCAGACATGCGGACCCCCACTCGGCAGTTTCATACCAATGCCCATCAAATTTCAATTCCAATTCATTATTTTGGGGGGATAGTCAGGTGGAAAGCCTGTAAACCTGCTCTGCTCCTCTCCCTGAATGCTGGGAAAGGGCCACCCCAAGGGATTATCAATGAAATCCAGGGACCTGCCCTTCCTGATACCCCCTCTGACTTCATTTTCCCACTCTACACCTGGTAATGGCTACCATAAGACCCTATCAGCCCCGATATCCCCCGCAATCCAAGGGACGTCATGACTGTTCTTATTTCTGCATTTGGGCCCTTCTTACTTATATTTACGTGTTTAACTGCATAAATAATCTAGGGATAATTAGGTTATTGATTTATTAAAATATTTAGTATTAGTGAAACAGAATGTGAGCTAAACTTTAATTTGTGAAATATTAATTATAACAATGAAGGAGGGGAGGAGCTTCACGATAGGGTGGGTCTAGCCAAGGGCGGCACACATGGCAAGGGGCGTGGCTAACCTCAGAGCGCATTACCGTATTTGTTCGATTATAAGACGACCCCGATTATAAGACGACCCCCCAAAATCAAAATATTAATTTAGGAAAAAAACAAAAAGCCTGAATATAAGACTACCCTATAGGAAAAAAGTTTTACCAGTAAATATTAATTCATGTAAATTATTTTTTCATGTTTAATAAAAGCTATGATTGAGAAAAATATATTTTTTAAATTTCCTTTTATTTGCCAACCTGCCCCCCCCAGTTATGCCACTCTGCCCCCAGAAATGCTTTATACCCCCCTATTTGCCACTCTGCCCCATGATATGCCTTATACCCCTATATGCCACTCTGGCATATAGGGGGTTAAAAGGCATATCATGGGGCTGAGTGGCATATAGGGGGTTAAAATGCATTTCTGGAGGTCCAGAAATGCATTTTAACCCCCTATATGCCACTCAGCCCCATGATATGCCTTTTAACCCAGCATGTACTGGCTGCCTTGGCTTGATAGGAGTGTGATTGTTGTTAGCAGTTTGATATATATATCAAACTGCTAACAGCAATCACACTCCTATCAAGCCAAGGCAGCCAGTACATGCTGGAACCTGGGGATCATAGTAGTGGGATTACAGCCTCCCTATGCCATGCTACAACCCCCACCCCCTTACTCATCCATGCTATCACACACACACTCATTCACAAACATTTAAATACTGTGACGGTGTAAACCCCAGGGAGATGCTTATTTTGGCATTTAACTTTCTAAAAATCCCAAAGTGCTATTGTAGTGTCATCAGAACACGTGGCAAACATTCTGTTATCAAGAAACCTGATGTTGTTCACACAGTCTTCATGGGCTTCTGAAAGTGTTTTGATATGCTTTGAAGACAAGGGGTCAAACAGAAGAACTTCAGTTTGCTCACACGCAACAGTAAGAACAGACCCGTCTGGTGAGTATTCCAGGTTAAACACAGCACCGTGGGTCCTTGTGCTCAGGTTCACAGAGTCAGCTGGCTGAATTGAGTTATACAGGCTTGTCATTGTCCTATAATTGTCCCGTGCAGGGTCCACACATGGCCCTCTTGTCAGACACCTGCTTTTCAACCGCCTGAATAGACTTCCTGTATAACCTGCGCCAGGGCCAGCCTGTGCCTCCTTCACTGAACAGGTCTCATGCTGCGCAGGGGCGGGGCTTCGCAGCTCTTCCCGCCCATTCCCTCCTTGCTCTGCTAAGTCTTCAGCGACCTCGTCGTTAGGCATTCCTGTACCATTGTCCGGTTGTCTGTCTTGCCTCTCGTCATCTACCTCCAACTGTGGGAGGCTCATGGCGCCTTCTATGGCACACAGGGCACTGAGGAGAAAGTGGGTATGCACCGACCAAATGCGCAGACAATCCCGCTTTACCGACCACAGATTACAGACGGGGAGGGGCTACAACGTCCACCTTTTATCAGCCGTTAGCGCCTCGGGACCCGGGTGGAGGCGCAGGGCACAGACGCATGACCGCAACACTGGCCCCGACCCCACATGCTTCCTCCGCCTAGTTTCACCGTTATGTTGGTTTCCCTGTTGGGATCCGTCATGCGGCCGCCTCCGCTTGCACGCTCACCTTTACCTCTCCGCTTTAGTGAACGTCCGCGCAGGCTCAGCGGAACCAGCCAATCAGCTTCCTGTCCTAAGCAATGGAACGAAGCAGCGGCCAAGACGAGCTGTCTGGAGCGCGCGACCGCGTCAAAGACCCAGACACAAGAGAATTCGCGCGCACAGGAACAGGCAGGTATTGCCTCACGTGGCTCAGGGATTGTCTTCTTCAGGGCCTCTCCTTGCCCTGGGAGCTCAGGGAACTTCCTCTTCTCCCAACAGTCTCCCTGAGTATCAGGCTCCAGGGGTTTTTAATGTCCAGCACCTGTGCCTGATGTCAGCCTCATAGAAATCCCAGACCGGATCCTGTGGACTTCTTGCCTCATGGAAAACCCGGCATGGAGTTTCCACAAAATGGGGAAATGGAGCATTGGCCCACCCTGCTCTCCAATTGCTCCACCCCAGGGACCCATATTTACAATCTGGATAGCACCTGTACCCAAATGCCAAAATAAGCATCTCCCTGGGGTTTACACCGTCACAATACTCATTCATTCCATTAATCACACATACTTCACACATACTTACATACTTACCCAAAAACCCTCCCCCACCCCCTTACCTGAACTGCAGATCTCTCACTCGAAGACTTCTGCAGGGGACCGGCTGTACGAGCAACTTCTCTGGCCCCGCCCCCAGAGGAAGGAGGGGGGAGATAGAGTTCTGTGAGGAAGCTGCAAGCTTCCTGTCCTCCTGCTTCTAACAGAAGAGACGCTGCTCGCGACCGGTAAGCAGCATGGCCCCAGCAGACATTTTTTGGGGGGTCTGAGAAGACGACCCCGATTATAAGACGAGGGGTATTTTTCAGAGCATTTGCTCTGGAAAAAACCTCGTCTTATAATCGAGCAAATACGGTATATATACCCTGTAGAACTTAATAACAATATGGTAACATGTAATCCTACCTTAGGGTTTGTGGATATCAGTACTAGAGCCCAAAGACAGACTTGGATTATTAATATTTTAATATACAAAATATTTAATATACAAAAAGACAAATATTACACAGTGCCACTATTACAAAAAAAAAAGACATACAAAGAAAAATAAAACAGGCAAACAGTTCTTAAAAACAATGGGACTAAAACACAGGACCCACACTCACGAGTTTCAATAAGTAGGCCTGTGGGAACTCCTTAAGTCCAGATGATTTCTTATGATGTTGTTCCGATCAGAGTATATCATGGAGTTCTGCTTTGAGGTGGCTGCATTGCCCCCTAAATCAGGCTCTTTTGCAAGAGAACGCCCCTCTGACCACATGGCCAATTATATGACACCTTCCCCAACAATTGGTTCCCATCTTTGATCTGCCAATAAGTTGTGGTAGGGTAAAGGTAACGTAAAACCCCTCCACTTAAGATAGGAATAGAATTCCTATAACCAGGGCCGGCCCAAGACATAATGGCGCCTGGGGCGAAGTTTAAAATGCCCCCCCGTGCCAACGCCAGGGGTCACTATCTACCCTTTCTCTCCCTCCCTATTATCTACCCTATCCCCCCCCCTTTGTACTTACCTTTCAGCAGTCCTGCGGCGAGTCTCCCTGCTTTGCCACGGTGCGCACTGCTTTACTGCTGAGCGCCGGAAATGACATCATATTCCTGCGCTCAGCATTACAAGCCGGCACCGAGACCGAGCTAGATGGCTCGCAGAGGAGAGGGGCGCCGAGCGGGTACTGACAACTTGGTAAGCGAAAACCACTCGGCCCCTCTCTCTCCTCCGCTTTGAAAAAAAAGAAAGTGCTGCCTGGGGCAGTTGTCCCACTCTGCTCCATGGTAGGGCCGGTCCTGCCTATAACTAAGGATCCTTATCAGTTAGGCCATGAATCACCACAGGGGTCCTTTGGGACACCTCTTGCCAGCACAGATACAGAGGACATGCACAAAGAAACACATTTAAATCAACATCCGATTAACTCATTGAATGCTTAAACAAAGAAACTAACCACCTCTGCTGGGTGATCCTTCCATGCATCCACTATATTCCATGAGTCAATCATGACACCTCCTTCTTTACAAAGAAAAACCCAGCACCAGCAGGAGACAGAGGACCAGATGAATCCCTTTGGAAGACATCTGTCGATATATTGGATTAATGTTTGATTATCTGGTTCAAGTAGAACCAGATGTTCTTCAAAAAGGAGGGGAGGTACCTGGTATAGTGATATGTGCATATTAAAGGACTGTGTTGCTTTAATAGGCAGGGGATACCCTGAGTAGGAGGGGTTTATGAAGCACATGTTGATGTTAGTTGAGCAAGGATTCTACAAGTTACTGATTAAAGAAAAGCTGTTCATCGGAAGTGAGTGTCAGCATTAATTATTGTGCAAGAACCACCGAAAACACAACACCTGGTATTATTATGGTATATAGTTGAAAAGCACAGTCATACGGCTGATTAGGAGGCAGGATCTCTGCTTTTTGCTTAAAAAATACATCTTAAAAAGTCTGTATATTAAGAAGGAACAAGTAACTGAGGATCTTCGAGAATAGAATTGTCAGATCTAAAGTTCTGGTTCTGGACTAACTACCGCCCTATCTCTCTGCTTCCTTTTACCTCTAAGCTGCTTGAACGGATTGTGTACAATCGCCTCACTAACTTTCTCTCCTCTAATTCCCTCCTTGACCCTCTACAGTCTGGTTTCAAACCCCTTCACTCTACTGAAACAGCTCTAACAAAAGTCTCCAATGACTTGCTCTCTGCCAAAGCTAAAGGTCACTACTCTATTCTAATACTACTGGATCTCTCTGCTGCTTTCGATACTGTTGATCACCACTTTATTCTTGACTCATTTGCTTCTATAGGCATTCGAGATACAGCTCTCTCCTGGATCTCCTCATATCTGTCTAACCGTTCCTTTTCTGTCAACTTCTCTGGCGAGACATCATCGCCCCTTCCACTTTCGGTTGGTGTCCCCCAAGGTTCAGTTCTTGGCCCTCTGCTGTTCTCTCTTTATACTTCCTCTCTTGGCAAACTAATCAACTCATTTGGCCTCCAGTATCATCTATATGCAGATGATACCCAAATCTACCTGTCTTCTCCTGATCTCTCTCCATCTCTCATGTCCCGGATCACCAGCTGCTTGTCTGCTATTTCTTCATGGATGTCACAACACTACCTGAAACTTAATCTTTCTAAAACGGAACTCATTATCTTCCCTCCCTCCATCTCCACTCCACTACCTGAATTCTCTATCACCATTAACAACACAACTATCTCTCCTACTAACCAGGCCCGATGCCTTGGGGTCATCCTTGACTCAAATCTCTCCTTTATCCCTCACATTCAGTCCCTAGCCATATCCTGCCGCCTGTACCTAAGAAACATCTCTCGGATCCGTCCATTCCTCACCCAAGAATCCACAAAAACTCTGGTTCATTCACTTATCATTTCCCGTCTTGACTACTGCAAAACTCTTCCGGTTGGCATTCCACTGTCTCGACTCTCTCCTCTACAGTCTATCCTAAATGCCGCTGCTAGGCTCATCTTCCTTGCACATCCCTCCTCTTCTGCTTCCCCCCTCTGTGAAACCCTCCACTGGCTCCCGATTACCTTTAGAAATAAATTTAAGATCCTGGTACTGACATGTAAGGCCATTCATAATACTGCTCCTCCGTACATTTCTGACCTCATTAGCAAATACTCTCCTACTCGATCCCTATGTTCCTCCCATGGGCTAAGGCTCTCCTCCTCACTCGTCACCTCTTCCTTTTCCCGTCTACAAGATTTCACTCAAGCTGCCCCATATCTCTGGAATCTGCTCCCAAGGAACCTTCAGCATTCACCCTCCCTTCACCCTCCATTCAAGAAACCTCTAAGAACCCACTTCTTCAGAGAAGCATACCATCTTAGCTGCTAGAACATCCTTGTCATCGATACACCCACCACAATACCTCTCATCCTTTCTCTATGCCTTATGTTTGTCAACCCATTTTTCCTCTAGATTGTAAGCTTGCGAGCAGGGCTCTCTCCACCAAATGTATCGGTTTGTCTTAGTCTGTCAATTCTTGTCTTGTCATATCCTTGAATTTATGTATTGTATTAAGCGCTGCGTAAACTTTTGGCGCTATATAAATAATAAATATATAATAATAATAATATAGAAATCCACCTATGCCATGGAGACCATATTGCATTGTACATTTTAATATTATTATGAATTCGATAGAAATGTTTCTCCATTGTGTATTCATAGTTTATCTGGGATAGAATCTGGGACCAAGGTGGAGGTTGATCCATTTTCCAATGCCGTGCTATGCAAATTTTGGTTGCTGCCAAAATATTAATGGCCAAATACAATTTCATTTTATTTTCCCAAGGTAGATCAATATGAAAAAGAAAAGTTTGTGGATGTAGTGTAAGATCAATCCCAAATAAACTCTTAAATAAATTAATGATTTCAGATCTCATGTTTAGAAGTTTGTCACACTCCCACCAAATATGTATCATGCACCCCAATTCTGATTTACATCTCCAGCACTTATTGGAGGTAGAATTATACATTTTGTGTATAGAAATTGGAACATAGTACCATCTGTGAAGGAGTTTATAATACTGTTCGTGTAAGTTAATACAATGTATCACTTTTCTTAAGTTGTTCCAGGATTCACACCATGTATCAAAAGAATAAGAAACTCCCAGATTTCCTTCCCATTTCAAGATTTGCTTTATCAAGAATAGACTCGTTCCAATAAATTTCCTAACCGCGTAATTAGATTTTTTTATAATGTCTGCTTATAAACCTGTCTAAGTTAGTCGAAGGATTCAACGGATTACTTTTGATAAAATTTCTAATCGATAAATAAGAAAATAATTATTTGCTTGGGAGATTGTATTTAACTTGAAGTTCTTTAAATGGAATCAAGTCAGAAAGAAAGCAAATTTCCGATATTGTATCAATACCCTGAGAAAACAAGGATTTTAACTCAATATCTTTTATCATGCTTTGTACAGCTACCAGTGGAGTAAATAACGAACAAGGTTCTGTAGTGCCAAATGTTTTCTAAAAAATAATCATATTACTCAGTATATTTGAGATAATGGGATTGAGGATCTCTAATCTATTTATATCTTTTATACTAGTCCAATATAAAGAAAATGGTAATTCCAATTTCCGTTTAATGTACCAAGCTAAAAAATTATTAAATAGACAAATTTTAAAGAGATTACGCAGATTAGGAAAATTAAGACCGGCTCGCGAAAGGCTTCTGGTATGGAACGTGAAATTCTAGATTTTTTGTCCAACCATACATATGAAGAGAATAGTTTTTCAAATTGATTTAAAATTTTCAGTGGAACTGATAAAGGTATAATTCTAAATAGGTAGATCAATTTTGGGAGCACGTATGGATCCATAGTGTATTAAATCTACCCATCCAAGAGATTTCCAGATTTTTCCATTGGGTAAATTGGGTTTTAAGAGAGTCTAAAAGAATCATATAGTTATTAGCTATAGTATCTGTAAGACTCTGATATATCTTAATACCCAGATAATCAATATACTTTTGGCCCCAATATATTGCAGACTTGATCTTAATATCTTCAAACCTGAGATGTTCCATATTAAAGTCAATAATTTGTGATTTATCTAGATTTAGTTTGTAGTTAGAATATGATGCATATTTATTGATACAACCCAAAGTCTCCAGAAGTGAATTTTCAGGGGAAGCTAAAGTAAGGAGAATATCGTCGGCATATAAAGAAACCTTATGCTCATAGGGGCCAGTTCTTATTCCGTACGGCGTATTAATGTTGCAAGAGGTTCAATTGAAAGAACATATAATAAAGGAGCTAAAGGGCATCCTTGTCTTGTTCCATTGTTAATAGAAAAGCTGGCTGAATTGAGATTAAACCCTGAGATTTTCGTTAGCAAATTCTTATATAGCGCCATAGTGTAAGTTAAAAATTGTCAGGTCAGACCAAAAGCAGATAAGGTTGGTTCTAGGAAGGAACAAATCACACGGTCAAACACCTTTTCGGCGTCTAGCGCAAGAAAAACAGCTGGCGTTTTATTATCATGTAACTCATAAATTTAATTTAAAATTCTACGTGTATTATCCTCACCACTTCTGCCCAGTAGAAATCCTGTTTGGTCTGAATGGACTAACTCACACATGACAGAACTAAGTCTGTCAGCTTAGTCTGTCAGAAAATATTTTAATATCTAGATTTATCAATGATATAGGACGATAATTTGTGACTTTACTTGGATCTTTTCCACTCTTCGGAATAGGAGTTATTGTGGTCTGTAACATCTCAGGGGGAAAGTTATAGAGGTATCTCATTGAATACTCTTAATAATAAAGGAGAGACAATAGGTTCCAAACATTGGTAGAAAGGAGACGAAAATCCGTCTGGACCAGTGGCTTTATGCAAAAGTAAGTTCTTTATAGTAGTATTTAACTCAGATGGTTGAATCAGTAAGTTTAAGCCCTGTAATTTTGTCTCAGAGAGTTTAGGTAAATTTAAAATATTAAGGAAAGAATTTATCTGTGTTTTATCTTTCGCGACTGCTGGTAGATTATATAATGTACTATAGTACTCTCTAAAAGCTTCAATTGATTTTGGAGTTAAGTATGTTCTACCATTTAGCACAATCTTATTTACTTTTCTATATTTGTCTTATCCATTAATCTTTCTTTCATCTTAAATTGAATTTCTTTAATATCGTTGTGAGTCTGGTTTGAAGGATTTAATTTAATTTATTACCTCTACTTGAGCTCTATCCCCGCATGGTACTTTTAAAAGCACACCACAGGGTTTCATCTGAAACCATTCCATTATCATTCATCTCCATAAAGTTTATAGCAAAGTTACGAAGCTCTTCTTTAAAATCGCGAGAAAGCAAAAGAGACTCGTTTAACCTCCAGTTGGGTCTTATATTAAATTCCTCATTATTTTTAATTGTTATAAAGATAGGTGCATGGTCAGACCATGTCAGATTTCCTATACTAGGCGACTCACAAATTTCAATAGATTTAATATCAGACAAAAACATATCGATTCTAGAATAGGAATGATGTACAGCAGAATAATAAGTAAACTCCTTCACAGATGGATTATGTGCCCTTCAAATATCAAATAATTTGTTTCGAGCAAGACAAAGAGAAAAAGATCTAGCTAAAGATTTCAATTTTAAATTTGGATGTGAACCATAGGAAAAACTTATCTAGTTTAACCTCTGAAATACAGTTCATATCTCCACCGATCAGTAGGAAACCTTTTGAGATAGCTTGAACTCTGTCAAAAATTTTATCCAAGAATCTTACTGTAGATACATTAGGTGCGTATAGGTTGACAAGCGTATATGACACATTGTTCAATTTACAGAGGAGAATAATATATCTTGCTTCATGATCACATTCCAGATATAACTGTTCAAATTTAATCTTGTGGTTTATCAAAATTGCAACCCCTCTTTTTTCCTCCCACTTAAACTAGATTAAATAATAATATGTAACGTTTCACCATGCGCTGGCTGGACTTGTTGACACTTGGTGCTATTCGTTTCACGTTCCAGCCACTAGTGGCCGCCCTTGCCACTCAGAACCACTCTGACTCATTATAAGGTCCAGCTGCAGTTGATTCCATGATCAAGACAACCTTTATAAACCTGCCCAGCCCTGCAGTCTGGGCCTTGACATTGACGTTAGGGGACTACCTGCTTTGCTCCTGATCTGTTCCTGTTTTGGTTCCTGATTTGTTCCTGATCTGTTTCTGCTTTGTTTCCTGATTTGTTCCTGAGTTGCGGCCAGCCGTGTGCCCCGCAAGTGGGCTTCCTGCCGTGTGCCCCGCAAGTGGGCTCCTGCCGTGTGCCCGCTTCCGTGTGCCCCGCAAGTGGGTGCCCCGCAAGTGGGCTTCCTGCCAAGTGACTTTCCTTGTATATATATTGTACCAATCATTATACATGACATCTTGATGTGTTCTCTGTGGTTTGTCTCTGTAACAACCCCAGGCCATCATGCATCGTGGGGTACAGACAGAGCCCCTCGTATCCCCTGCACCTGGGCTCCTAATAGACCTGCTCCCCCGGTTCGTGACATAATAGGGAATTTCTTATATTTTCCAACAGTGAGAAGCTCCCTTCTTCCAATGGGTTTCTTGCACAAAACATATATCAACTTGTTCTCAAGTTAGCATATCATATAAGAAGCCCCTTATATGCCAAGGAGAATTTAATCCTTGGCAATTAATAGATACAAGTTTAAGTGTCATATATGTTAAATAAATTAACTTTCTCCCCCCCCCCCTTGAATCTGGTTTATCGTCAGAACATAAACAGACAACAAAAGACACTGTGTTCATGCCCCATCTAATGTATCAGGCTACATCGTGCGTAATTGGGAGACGTCACAGTCATATATTTATCAAATAATCTCATGGCAGTATTTTTGGGAAGATACAATGCCAATTTGGTCACATCACTGGGGTCTATTTTTAATTTTTATTCATTTTTTTAACGTATTTTAAATTGTTGATTTTTTTACTGATCACATAGTAATTACTAAGCTGGGCTCCTTTGACCTCTATGGTTGGCTGCAGTACCTTCTCAGAGTTCTCAGGAGAGACTGGAAACTCTCTAATGGAGCTCTTACTGCCATCTTGTGAGAGGCAGCATGTGTTGCTGAATGGCTCAATATCAGGATTGTGGCCATGCATCCCATATTTTATCAAGTAGCTTGATTTTCTCTGAGATCAGGGTTGTTAAGTATTCCATGTCCTTGATATATTTGATCCCACCTAGTATCTGCTATGTGTTTCGGGGAAGGCCCGTGCCAAAGTTTGCTAAGCATCATTTTGTGGAGGAGCACAGGCCAAATACAAGCCTGCATGAGAATTTTGCAAGGTGGGTTCTTCGGAATTGCATATTGAGAAGGGCCATCCACAGGTTCAGAGGAAACTGAATCCCCAGGGCCCTATATATCAGACCAATGTGTGGAATGTATTATAATAGTTCTATAGGTCTATACTGACCTTGTTGTTGTCAATCTGCCAGTGGATCACACAGGGCCCTACATTTGTGTTTGGTGTTGCTAAATGCCTCAATGTCAAGGCATTGCAGTAACACCAGCTGAGCGAAGAAAGTAGCCACTGTTTTCTAAGCTTGCTTAAACCCCCAGACGTGCTGGGCATGTCAATTTCACCAACTGCATGATTTGCCGTGACATCCCTGGCACAACAGATGTTGTCAGTTGCTCCCAGGACAAGCAGATGCCTTAAATATTCCTGAGCCAAATGTGGCATTACCCACAATGACCTAGGTGTTTAGTCTGGGGAGTTTTTCCAGAGCCTGGATTAGCTGGGTCTGGCAAGAATGGATAGTTAGAGGATGCTTTGGCTGGTCCGCTTGGGCCAGCAATGTATAGCCAGAGAGGGCCCTAATTAAGCTTTATTTTTATGATTTTCATAACTATAAATAAAAAAACACAGGGTTTGCTGCAAAATCTGTGTACCTGGGTCTTATTGCCCTACAGCACCGTGTGTAAGATCCCAAATGTAACATTTATGACCCTCAGTTTAAAGGGTTTTGTCCCATTTACTAAAGAGTTGTACTCTCTTGCATTATTATACACAAGTAGATTACACACTGCCATATTGTCGTCCTGTTATGTTCTTTAACAAACACACTGTATGGATTTCAGATTATGTACCGTATATTCCGGCGTATAAGACGACTGGGCGTATAAGACGACCCCCAACTTTTACAGTCCAAATATAGAGTTTGGACTATACTCGCCGTATAAGACTACCCCTCTACCCAGCGTACAACAACCAGCCAATCACGGCAAGCAATGTGCCTTACCGGTGATTTGCTGGTTGATTTGCTGACATATACATACATGCACTGCCCTTACACACACACACACACATATAAATATATATGTATATATATATATATATCTATGTGTAGATATATATATATATATCTATATCTACTGTCATGCCATGGCATGAGTAACTGGGGCTTGGCACTGAATGGGTTAAGGGATTTGAGGCTAAGTCCAGTAACATTTGTTCACACCTTTCCTTTTGGAGCCAGAACCCAAAATAAAACTTGATTACCCCATGCTGGGTATTGTCACCTGGGACAGGAAGGTATTCCTGTGGAAGAGTGGAAGGCCAGACATCCTGGCTACATCTCCCTGGGGTGTGGAGACAGGGTATCAATGGACACATGGTACAATTAATAAATGCATAATGTCCAAAATATGATCAGTACATAACTTTTGGGCCCCATCATACATGGCATCATTATGGCTGTGATGTGCTGGTTTCAGGGAGACCAAACACGCCATGCAGGCATGTCCATAGCGAGTGTTATGCGAATGTGTCCTTGTGCCAACTGATACAGGTGTGGAGTTTGGTATGAAAATGATCACTAGGACCAGAGAATTATGATGATCCTGGTGTCATAATTATGCCAAGCTCGGCCAGCGTCATATTAAATATTTTGTGATCTCAGACCAAAGTTGAGAAGATATAACCCCGCCTTCAGAAGGTCATAGTTCTGAACCCCCTACTCCCATCCCCTTGCTCAGGTAACAGGAAAAGGGTGGTCTTGGGAGGGGGGATAAAAAGGTGGGCAATTGGTAATGGGGGAGAGCCTGTTTTTACCATCACAGAGACAACATCAAGGCTCCAAGGAAGTGTGGTATGATACTCTGTTTTATCCCTTTTATTTTATACTGTTTTGTACTTGTACTATCTAAGTCTATGTCTCTTTTTATATGCATTTTTATGTAACAGCACTGTGACCCATTTTATGCTCAGATTAAACATTTTTAATCAGTTCTGTCTTTGTTCTCTAATCGAACTCAGCCTAGAGATACATATAGATAAGTCACGTTACTAAGCGGTTAACTATAGATATCAGTTTGGGGATTGTGTAGTTATCGCAGTCGGATTGTTTTTGGGTAACCTAAGACGCCCGGTTTTAAAGTTCTTGGTGGTGGCAGCGTGTTTTACACTGGGAGTTTTGGGGTGACTGGTTGGGGTTGGTGGTGGTTGCTTGGTGCCCTGCGGGGAAAGTGGCCAAACGCACCGGAAGTCTGGTTGGCGTTTAACCCTTGGTACACCCGTACTCCCACGTCGCGGCTCGGCCGATAGCCCTGTCCGTGACAAACTGGTGGCATAGCGGTGGGATAGATAGATATATTGATATATATATTTTTAGAGGTTTTTAGTGCTGACTGGATTCGCCTGAAGCACTAGAAGAAATTGCATACCTTTTTGTGTAATTTCCAAAGACAGAGCTCAGTGCTGATTTAAAAAGACATACAAAGTACAAAACAGTTTCCCCTCCCTACTCTTGTTTTTCTTTCTCTATACCATTTCCGAATATGGAGGCCTATCGCAAACAACCCAAAGAGGCCCTGGAATTGATGTGCCAAGCAAGGGATTTACAAACTTTTGGCAAAAGCAAGGAACAACTTATTGCCGACCTTATGGAGACTGATAGGCACACTGTCCAGCCAGAGACGGACACCGAAAGCGTTACAGAGCTCCCTACTACTGCAGGAGCGCCACTCCTTGGAATGCCCAGTGGTTGTACCCCTCAAAGTGCTATGGACATTTGCACAACAGATTTATTTCGGCAACTAATGGCTTCAAATCCTCGGGAGGCCATGCAGGTGATGATTCAACAGCAGGCAGCAGAAAGACAAGAAAGGCTTGCAGAAAGAGAAGCTGCGGAACGGCAGGCAGAAAGAGAGGCACAAAGGAGGCATGAGCTGGAAATGGCCAAGCTGCAGTACACTGTTCAGTCCTCACTGAACAGTAATGCATCAGATCCCAGCACACGTAGGCTCCGCAAGGATGATTTTCCCTCCCTGGAAGAAGGGACTGATTTGGATGTGTTCCTAAAAAGTTTTGAAAAAGTGTGCAGGCAGCACCAACTACCCTCAGACCAGTGGGGAAGATATTTAACCCCACAACTGAAAGGAAAAGCCTTGGATGTGTTTGTGTCCCTTCCTCCAGAGACTGATAACGATTATGAAGCAATCAAATCCGCCTTGCAAAAAACTTTTAACCTTACTCCTGAGGCTTACAGGAAAAAGTTTAGGAGCATGCAGCAGAGTGCGTCATCCAGCTGCATTCTATATGTTGCACAATTGGAAACCGCATACAAGCAATGGGTAACTGGAATACAAGTTACTACCTATGAAGCTGTTAATGACTTAATGGTCCTAGAACAGTTCTTACAGAACCCGGAGCCCTGATGTACGAGAATGGATTTTAGAAAGAAAACCGAAAACAGCTAGGCATGCCGCAGAACTGGCAGATGACTACGCCGACATTCGTGGATCCAGGCGTGGAGCTGTGTCAGCTGGTACTTCCACCTGGAGAGGGGCTCCAGTTCCATCATCGTCCACAAGATCAGCAGTGAGGACTTCACCACCGACTGCCAATGGGGTAAGGGCTAGGTCTGGTGAGTCACATGCCCGCCGTTGTTTTCAATGCAACCAGATTGGGCATCTGAGCTTTAATTGCCCTACTAGAAATCCACCCCAACCTGCTCGTGGGGGTGGGAGCGCCCCTGAAGGGGCACCATCAGTTTTGCTTGTGGGTGGGCCTGTGGGGAGAAAGGAGGATAACCTGCAGAGTGTAACTGTGGGTGACCGGGTGACCATGGGACTGAGAGATTCTGGAGCTTCCTTCACCTTGGTGCGCCCTGAAGTGGTGAATACGGAGGACATAATCCCTGGAAGAACCATGTCCATCAAAGGAATTGGGGGTGTGCGCCCTGCTGTGCCCATGGCGCGTGTGTACCTGGATTGGGGTGCGGGGAAAGGTTTGCGGGAAGTGGGTGTTTCTGAGGATATCCCTGTTAATGTTCTGTTGGGGAATGATTTGGGCCGGATGCTCTGTCACTATGCTCCAGAGGACACTGCTTGCGAGCCGGAAGGGCTGACTGACAGCCCTGCTTCACCTAAAGTTCTGTGTGAAACTTTGGGGGACATTGTGAAATATGATCACTGGGAGGGAGGGCAGAGCAAATCTGTGCCAGAACCAGGGGTGTCTGAGGTGCTGTGTGAGAATGTGGAGGTTTTGCATCACTGGGAGGGAGGGCAGAGCGAATCTGTGCCAGAACCAGGGATTTCTGAGGTGCTTTGTGAAATTGTGAGAGGACCACCCGATTGTGAGGAAGGGCAGAGAACGAGTGAATGTCCGTCTGTGCCAGATCCCAAAATGTTTGAGGTGCTGTGTGAAAATGTGAGGGGGCTACCCTGTGAAGAAGGGCAGAGGGTGAGTGAGTGTTCCTCTGTGTCGGGATTAGCTAGTTCCCAGGGTCCTGTATGTATGCCTCCTTGGAGTGGAACAGGTGGAGTGACAGATGTTTCAACTATAGCTGTGGTAACCGGGCGGCCGTCTTCCCATAATAGGGGACAGAGAGAGGGCTTTTGTGCACCTGTGCCCGTATTCTGTGGGACTACGAAGTCAGGACACAAGGGAAAGGGCGAAACTGTTAACCATTCTGTTATCCCTTATGTAGTGCCTACATGGTTTGAGAACCCAGGGCGGGACACCCTAGCTACCCATCAAGGAGATTTGTTGGGGCTTGTAGCTATACCGAGCTGCATGAAGAAACAGTCTGTTATTAAGGGGGTGGACTATGCCCCTGGGTACCCTGAGACCATGGCCTTATCCTATAGCAGAACAGACAAGGTAGCCGATGCTGTGAAAAGTACCTACTGCAGGGTGGGTCTTCCCAAAGAAATACTTTATCTAAGCAGGAAACGGTTACCCAGGGAAAGAGTAGGTTGGCGCAGAGATAAGCTTGTGGCTTAATCTCTGGGCCACCCTCTTAAAGGGGGAGGTGTCATGCCATGGCATGAGTAACTGGGTTTTGGTACTGAATGGGTTAAGGGATTTGAGGCTAAGTCCAGTAACATTTGTTCACACCTTTCCTTTTGGAGCCAGAACCCACAATAAGACTTGATTACCCCATGCTGGGTATTGTCACCTGGGACAGGAAGGTATGCCTGTGGAAGAGTGGAAGGGCAGACATCCTGGCAACATCTCCCTGGGGTGTGGAGACAGGGTATCAAGGGACACATGGTACAATTAATAAATGCATAATGTCCAAAATATGATCAGTACATAACTTTTGGGCCCCATCATACATGGCATCATTATGGCTATGATGTGCTGGTTTCAGGGAGACCAAACACGCCATGCAGGCATGTCCATAGCGAATGTTATGCGAATGTGTCCTTGTGCCAACTGATACAGGTGTGGAGTTTGGTATGAAAATGATCACTAGGACCAGAGAATTATGATGATCCTGGTGTCATAATTATGCCAAGCTCGGCCGGCGTCATATTACATATTTTGTGATCCCAGACCAAAGTTGAACAGATATAACCCCGCCTTCAGAAGGTCATAGTTCTGAACCCCCTACTCCCATCCCCTTGCTCAGGTAACAGGAAAAGGGTGGTCTTGGGAGGGGGGATAAAAAGGTGGGCAATTGGTAATGGGGGAGAACCTGTTTTTACCATCACAGAGACAACATCAAGGTTCCAAGGAAGTGTGGTATGATACTCTGTTTTATCCCTTTTATTTTATACTGTTTTGTACTTGTACTATTTTAGTCTATGTCTCTTTTTATATGCATTTTTATGTAACAGCACTGTGACCCATTTTTACTCAGATTAAACATTTTTAATCAGTTCTGTCTTTGTTCTCTAATCGAACTCAGCCTAGAGATACATATAGATATGTCACGTTACTAAGCGGTTAACTATATAAATATTAGTTTGGGGATTGTGTAGTTATCGTAGTCTGATTGTTTTTGGGTAACCTAAGACGCCCGGTTTTAAAGTTCTTGGTGGTGGCAGCGTGTTTTACACTGGGAGTTTTGGGGTGACTGGTTGGGGTTGGTGGTGGTTGCTTGGTGCCCTGCGGGGAAAGTGACCAAACGCGCCGGAGGTCTGGTTGGCGTTTGACCCTTGTTACGCCCATACTCCCACGTCACGGCTCGGCCGATAGCCCTGTCCGTGACATCTACACATATGCCTGTCCATACATACACATTTATACACTGCCCTCACCACACACCCCTGCCTTTACACACACATGTATATGATAATATTAATATATATATTATAATTATATATATATATACACACACACACACACGTATGTATATATATATACACACACGTGTGTGTGTATATATTTTGTGGTAAAGTGTATGGGAGAGTGGTTGATGGGATATATATCTCACCTGGTTTCCTCAGCCGGGCATGGTAGCAAACCCAGGAGCCCTCAGGTGCGGCTTCCTAAGCTCATTACTGGGGAGGAAGCCTTAAAAGAGAGGGCTGTTAGGTTTGAAGGGGGGAGGAGAAACTGAATGAAGGAGCAGCTACAGCCAGCGCTGCAGCCCACCAGGTATGAAGCTTTACCTATGCAAAACCTGTTACGTTGCTTTGTGCCGGACCTTATGCTTATAGAGAAGTATCCTGATGTTTAGTTAGAGCCGGACAGGCTTAGAGTTTGTTTTGTTTGCAAGGTGCTCTGTGACCACAACATCTAAATAAACACCATTACGTTTGAAACCTGTGTGGATACCGTCATTGCCGCCCCATGCGTGAGCTGTCCCCTACAATATATATATATATATATATATATATATATATATATATGTATGTAGTAGAAGTATTATTAAATACTCTACAGACACCAGACAAGCCAGGAGGCTTGTTTTTTCCCTCAGAAATCTCATGGTGCAGCCACAACCACAAGGGATTCTGGGTACGCGCATGCAAATAAGGTCAACAATTATCACCTTTTGCCTCTATATCCACTTTATACATGGATCCCTTGAAAGTAATTGCCCGCTGTACAGGACAGCCTTTAGACAAAACTCTCTATGATCTAATGGGTAGTCTACTATCCTACTGGATGGACACCAGTGATATTCGCAGAACACCCTCTAACACTTGTGTTAAAAACAGACCACCGCCAAGTGCTCACTCCAAAAATCCATATATTTTTTTTACTATTAAAGATAAAACGTGGGAAAAGTCCTGTTTCTATGTAGCAAATTCCTGACTTAAAGTGTGGCCAGATGCATGTCTGACAGATTGGTATGTGGTGCAAGTTCTATCTTTTAAATTCCATAGTTGTCGGTTGACATATATGTAATCTTGTTATATAAGCCTATATAGCTAAGGTTTGCTAACAAACTAGTAATTTAATCACTATGTGTTTTTTTTTTTCATATGCTCTTTCTATCGCTTGTTAGTATAGAATGGCGCCCTTTAGCCCTGCTTTATAAATCACACTTCTATTGTTTTTTTTTTTTCTTCAGGTTAAATATTCTTCAAGTTAAAGACATAGACAATGCCTGAGACAGCACCTATATGTTCATCACTTCCACTTTGTACTGTAGCCCAGAAACCAGTGAGATAATCCAGACATTAACTTGTTCTCATCCGACAACAACAATTATTCAAAACAGTCTGAAATCATATCCTCCATAGAGTTAAAAGATCGGCCTGGTAACATTTTTCTCACCGAAATGCATTCTTTGAAACCTGTCATATTTTTTCTGGTCTTTGTTTTACAAGCAGGTTTTGTATTAAGTTAAGCAATGAAAATGTTTGTATGGTTTTGTCCTATGTTACCCCGAAACATACTTTGGTTAATGCAAAAATGTAAATTACCCAGTGTGTCTTATTTCCCCAGGTTATCTACTTACTTCTGTATAGTGCCTTAAAGATGCATATAGCACTTTAAAGAAACACAACACAATTTAGAACATTTAACATGTTGTTCTTTACCTTTTCATATCTGAAGTTTTGTGAGTACATAGACATTTTTATTCCTATTCCTATTTTTATTTTAATTAGTTTGAATGTTCTACACTATATATTGATTCTTGTTTCTTTTTTCTTTCCCCTGTATAAGCGTCGCATTGTATATTATGTGGAATTAGCAAGACATAGGAGAGTGTTGTTCTGGGTGCTGCTGTATCCTGGGAAAGTATTATTTTTACTCAATTTATCCTCATCTTTTATATATATTGGAGTCTTCACTTCAATGATATTCATTTTGTTATATAATCTCTTTGTGTAAAAGGAAAACTCTTTTACTATCCATGAAAAAAGTGCTGTATGGAGCAAATATGGCTACCTTGTGGAGAGGTTGGCCCCAATTTCTGTTTGGTTTAAAGACTCTGAATTCAAATAATCATATAATTTTTAGTTTAATACTTTGAATTGGTTAATAAAGGTAATTTCACCTAAGCCTATGACTTTTATTGACACTACACGAATGCTTCTCTTTGAGAATATCATGTTAAAACTATTACAGTCTGTGTCTGGATAGAATCACCTGTAGCACAGTCTCCTCATATGATATACTGACCCAGGCAAAGGAAGATAAGATATTCTTGGTGGAACAAAACAGATGTTACTCTTCCACCTTCTCAATCTTTCTGATTTAAAGCGGCTGCCATCAAGGAATACAATTTGTGGTTAGCTGCCAGAAAAATCACATACATACACAACAGCAAGTGGTGACATGAAAGAAGGATTTAGCGTGTCTTCAGTTCTCAGATATACTGCTAAAGATCAACATTTAGCATGTAGGAGTGGACACAATTTTTCTACATAGTCCATATTAGGGTAAACTTAAAATATTGTTACAAAAGAAACATGAATACATTTCAAGATGATGTTGGAGGCTATCCTCGGACAATTGTATCTAAAGCTTTTGAGTGGGGTAATAGAGTGTGGAGCACAATTCTGATCTTTCCCAATTACCATGTTTGAGATTTCACTTATGTATGTTGACACATTATTAAAATGGTTTATTCTTTCTCTGTCATTATCCATATCAGGTTAAGTCAACAATGTCAAGTTTCTACAAATAAGCCAAATTCCAAAAAGGCATTGAAATTATATAACAAAAGCTGTCCATGGGTTTCCTGATATGAGTAACATTTCTTGCTCATAAGTAGAAGTCTTGAATGTGTAGTGTCTGCTGACTGGCTAAAGGCTACTGCACGTTCCAGCTCTACCCATGCAGAAGCCGTTCACACCAAGATGTCCGTTCTGTGTAATGTGGCCAGATGATAGCCATGCTCAAACTGACTTACACTGTAAGCTCAATGGTGCAGGGACCTGCTTTCATAATGTATTCATACCCCAAACAAAAAGGCTGTAGACTATTGTATGTATTATATGATTGCATGTATTGTAGTGTTTAATAAACTATATACATACATAAAAATGAGTAAATCCATTATGACCAATTTTTAAGTGAAAACAAATGGTGTCTGTATAAACTGCGATAGCTGAAACAAAGGAAACTATTAGAAACATGTTTCAATAGTCAAAGTAAATACCCTAAGAAACATTGCGATAGCCACCAATGAGTGGGTTATATATACTTTTATATACAGTAGATTGTAGATATACTATATGGACAAAAATATTAGGACACCTGACCGTTACACCAACTGGGACTTTTAGGACATTGCATTTTAAATACATAGACATTAATATGTAGTTGGTCCCCCCTTTGCACCCATAACAACTCAACACTCTTCTGGGAAGGCTTTCCACAAGATTTTGGAGTGTTTCCGTGGGAATTTTTGCCTATTCATCAAGTAGAGCATTTGTGAGGTCAGACACTGATGTTGATGAGAAGGCGTGGCTTTCAATCTCTGTTCCATTTCATTCCAAAGGTGTTCGATGGGGTTGAAGACAGAGCTCTGTGAGGGCCAGTCAAGTTCTTCCACACCAAACTAATCCAACCGTCTCTTTATGGACCTTGATTTTTGCACCACTGTATGGATTAAACTCTTTGAACATACCTCATAAAAAGGGGGGACCAACTACATATTATTGTCTGTATTTAGAATGTGATGTCATAAAAGGCTGTGTTGGTGTAATGTTCAGGTGTCCCAATACTTTTGTCCATATTTCTGAGCAGAGGTCATTCTCGATTATGAGTCATGAACTTCATGATTGCTTTACAGTTAGAGTAATGTGCATTTGTAAATTATTTTGATTTAATGCAAGGTAAAGCTATCAAATATATTTTGAAAGGTAATTTTCTCTAGAGCCTCTTCTCTTTTAAGACTGATAGTTTTAGTTTTAAACATGATATTTCACATGTTACCACATGGGGCTGTCTAGGCAATTACAACACCAGGTGTTTGTGTAGTATTTCTACCCTGCATGGGTGCTGTCTCATCTTCCTTGGAGCATTTGTTTTAGACCGGAATAGTGATTAAGCTTATAGGCATGTGACAAATGTTGCAGACTGGCCTACAAAGCTGGTTTTGATTTTCCATGCCAATATAGCTGTGCAGACTGACAGGTCAACCTTAATGTAAAGGTAAACCTTAATGCCTGAGAAGAATGTAAGAGCTGAGTCTGCATTTCGGCTTGGCCCTCCTTTCACCTGCTCACTCCCTTTAATATGCCACAGTATACTTCTTTTACTACAAATTGCAAATATTACCTACTGAGAAACTTCACATTGTGTACGTAGCTAAGTCTAGTCCACACATTTGATAATGCATGCAGTATAATCATGAACAAAGATATATATCAAATATTTATAAGCAAAAAACTGAAATAATACACTGAGAAAATCGAAAGGGGAAATACCTGTGTTGCTGACAACAGTTAATTGCATAGCCTTTCTCTGGCACGGATTGAAGACCCCTCTGGGAATAAAAAGATTAGATGTTGACTGAGCATGACCGTACACATTGGTTAATATTCTCAAACTATGATGCATATTGCTTTCTTATTCACTGCATACAGGGAATTTTCTGGATAAACCTCTATAGTTTTTTTTCTTTTTTTTTACATATTGTAGGTTACTGTTTTTTTGTATTGATGTCATAACAACCCCTGAAGCAAATTTTACTTTTGGAGTATAATATCCTACATCTGCCTGCCTACACTAACATTAAGCTAACATAACATACACATTTTGTGCTGTAGGTGCATACCTAAATGGGGCCAGACATGAAAATATGTCTTCGTGTTTCGTTGCCTTAAGGTAGTTTACTTTCTTTTCCCTAAAGTTAAGCCTTTTGATCACATTGTTTATCATGTGTGTGGTGAATGCTGAGTTTGAGTTCGTCCCGGAGTTATAATTGTGAAATGATGAGCCTCTTTTTTCAGATTTGCTTGATACAACCCATCTTAACTGAGATATAATTCAAAATCTGTATCATCTTTATCAGGGTTGCCAATTTTTACATACTGTCCATGTAAATTGACAACTAATACAATGTAAAGTCCAACAGCACATTTTAGTTAAACAAAAAAATATTTTTAAGAGCAATTCAAAGCTTACAGCCAGTGTTTTTACTGATCATGGCTCAAATGCAAAATAAAACTCAGGTCTTCTGTTTTTTTATATCCCACAATGTAATATTGGTTAGATTTTGTGTCATTTCCTTTAGTTTTGCAGCGTTAAATAGCAAAGAAAAACAATGTACAGTATCTAGAGTAAGAGTCTTTCTCGGGATTTTCCCTTATCTTTAACTTAGGGCACTATTTCTTCCTCTTCTTTCTCATTATCCTTGCCTCCTGGTATACCTGAGCATTGCAAACTGTGCTGTTTGCTTGTATGGTAACCATGGATCTCCTATACCAGATACATTAACAGGCAAAGATCATGAAGCAAGGAGCTTGACTTGGAGCAAAGGCTTTAACATGCATGAACATGTCCTGGAAACTATCTAATGGCCTTTTAACATGAATACAAATCATCAAAAACCTAGCTGAAGTCTGGCATCAGTAGATCTGTGTGGGTAAATGCATGTTTCCAAGTAAATGGAAAATTAAAGTCCGAGCCAAAGAATCCAAGCTGATTTACCAAACCTGTCGATGGTGCATGCTATCCCTGTGCATGCGTAAAATTATTTATGGACTCCTTGGGGGTATAAAATGTTTGCAGCTCATACTTTCTCATGGGGTATTCCACTTGAGTTTAAAAATACAAAATGGAAAAAGATAAAAAGCCAACGATACATTTAAAAACCCAGTAACAGAATGGTTCACATGTTTGAACTGAGGTCATTTATCTTAACCTCCTTCACTTTTAACTTTTTTAAATTATTGCGCAGCCTTCCAACACTCTTTTTTTATAGCCTGATATCAGGTGTCTAAACTTGTAATATGTTCTCACAAAGTACAGAAAACTGTTTTCCTTTTCTATACCCTTCACCTGCTTTATTTTAGGTTTTATGTCTAAATAATGGTTGCACATATTTCTGTAGCATAATTGTTTCTCAGCTGGAGGGTAATTGGTGTCTGTAATTAGCCTTGTCTTATATGATGAGAAAACGGATATTATTCATTGGTATGTAGTAATTATTTTTGATTTCATGACAAATAGATTGATGATATAATAATAGGGAAAACACATGAAAATTTGTATCTAGTAAAATACTATCGACTCGGCACATTACCCCATAGTGTAAATGGGCTATCTAGGGGTCAGATGTCTCCCTTCTAAGTGACACACCAAGTACACAGGGGCTGCCTGCTTCCATACCTGCTGCCGTTTGCCTAGTCAGCCAAAGCCAGAATATTTCACTCAAGATAACAATCTAGCATTTAATTTGTTCAAAGTCCCTATATGATTTGATGCAATACACCAACCAGGGGTGTAGTTAGTAACCACAGGGCCTTGGTGTGAACTTAGCCCTGGGGCCCCCCAACTCCACCAAGCAACACATGCCACCTTTGCCCACAAACAACTTGTAAGTGCCACAACTGCCAAAAATACAAATTGTCCTAGTTTGGTTCCAAGCTTTTATGTCCCTTTTACCCTCCTCTTACTACCCTCTTATTTTTATAATACCTCAAAATGGTACTCTACACAAAAATGCTACTCTACACAACACAACATAAATTTTTCTTGACTGTAACTCTCATGATGTTGACCCAGCAATAGTAGGAATAGTAGTTGGTAGTCTTCAGTGCAAACACTAGCTTTTGTTGACTGCATCTGCAATACTAATCAGCAGCCATATTGCTATCTGATATTGCTGATCATAAGATGCCATGTAATATTTGCTAAACTTTTCAATGCTTCTTGGTTTAACACAATACACTTTATACAACAGTGAACCAGTACTAGGTAACGCCGCTGAAAAAAAGATAAGAGCTATACACAGATCAGCCATAACATTATGAGCGCTGACAGGTGAAGTGAATAACACTGATAAGGACAGGGTCATGGGCAGAAAGGGTTATTGATGCACATGGGACGATGGCTGGCCTTCAGACTGGCTACTAGCTAAATCCATCAGACTAGCTACTGTAGCGCAAATTGTAGAAAAAGTTAATGCTGGTTCTGATAGAAAGGTATCAGAACACACACTGCATCACTGTTTGTTGTGTATAGGGCTGCTTAGCCACAGACCAGTCAGGGTGCCTATGCTAATCCCTGTCCACTACAAAAACGCCTACAATAGGCACATGAGCATACGAACAGGACCATGGAGCAATGGAAGAAGGTAGCCTGGTCTGATGAATCACGTGGATGGCTGTGCATGTGCGTCATTTACCTTGGGATACATGGTACCAGGATGCATCCATGGAGGCCCCATCTCGCAACTTAAAGGATCTGCTAACGCCTTGTTGTCAGATACCACAGCACACCTTCAGAGGCCTGGTGGAGTCCATGCCTCAACAGGTGGAGGTAAAAGTGGGACCTACACAATATGAGGCAGGTGGTCATACTGTTATGGATGATTGGTGTAAATACAAACCAAAAACGCAAGCATAGACGTAGCTACTTTTGCAACTGAGGCAAGAGGAGAAAAATGCCCCCTATATCTTAACATAGGTTGTTTTGTGGAAAGTAGATTATTATTTTCTTTATTTATATAGCACCAACAATTTACACAGTGTTTCTTGCAATACAAATATTCAAGGTGTATGACAAAACTAAAATTGATAGACTAAGACAAACTGATACATTAGGTGAAGAGAGCCCCTCTCGCAAGCTTACAATCTTGAGGTAAATAAATAGCAAGGAAATTATTATTAGACCTGCAGAGAATTTGGAAAAAAAAAAAAGTTTTCCCCAATGATTTATTCACAATTTGTGGTGGCGGGGTGAGCAATTGTTTTGCACAAGCCTAATGAGACATTATGGACAATAAGGCAGTAAAGTAACCTTTGGCACTCTAGAGGTTATGCATGCCCAGGTGTTAAAGCAGAGCCCTCGTCAGTATACAACTAGCCAGACATAGATATGATACAGTGCAGCTCATAGTGAGCCTAAGCACATAGTGAGTCTAAGCACATAGTGAGTCTGACATATGTTATAGAGCATAAATCCCATTACTACATATTAAGCTATACACAAATGTTAGTACTGTATGATTCTTATCTGTATATATTGAGCCAGACAGTCACAGTGATACAGCATAACTCTCATCATTAAATAGTAAACAAGACACTGAATGTTGTACAGCATAACTCTCATCATTATAAAATGAGCCTGAAAGTGGTACTCCACAACTCTCATCATTATATAGTGAATTAAACAGAATGACTCATATCATTATATAATGATCCAGATGCTGCGAGTGATACAGCATAAATCCTGTCATTATACAGTAATCCAGACACTGTGGGTGGTACAGTATAAGTCTCATCATTATACATGATCAAGACACAGATGGTGGTACAGCATAACTCCTATCATTATATAGTGATCCAGACACTGAGGGTGGTACAGCATGACTCCAATCATTATATAGTGATCCAGACACTGAAGGTGTGACAGCATCCCTCCTATAATTATATAGTGAGCCAGGCACTGATGGTGGTACACCATAACTTGCATCACTATATGCAAAATCAGACATGACATAGGTAAAGCATAACTCCCATCACTATAACATGTGCCAGAGAAAATAGCTGTGTAGCTTAGCTCCCAAGATATACTTCTGCTGAGAACTACCTATAGTCAGCAAATATCACAAAATGCTTTTGGCTGTCTGGGCATCATGCAGTCTTACTCATGTTCTCACTCTTACTCACTCTCACACTTTCTCCTGCTTGCTTACTATCTCTCACTTTCTCTATCAGTGTTGCCTTACTTTCTCTGCCGACCTCTTCCATGTCCCTGTCCCCTTTCCTGCACCTCTTCTTTTGACTATTTTTCAAGAGTCTCAAAAGGGAGAGCCTCTCAAAACAGCCTCTGCACAACCCTTTCCCCTATTTGGAGGAACATTGCTCCAATTGGGGGAGAGGGTTGCTAAGAGGGCTCCTTTTGAGTATCTTCGCCTCCTCAAAGCTGGACCCGAAGCAAGTGGCATAAGACAACCAAAAAATTGTTTTTCAGGAAAACTGAATTCTTAAATTAATAAATGATGGACAGTGTGCTTTGTGAAACAAAGCCAATTGGGGTGGGAGTAGAAAACTAGTCAGAAAATTAACCTAATAGGTAAAATATATTTGTATAGATCTTGAAGAAATTCTGATTAAAGTCAGGTAAACCTGTTGTTCAAGTTTTAACTTTGTAACGGATGGTTTTAAAATGTATGGAATACCTCCTTTACTTGTAGCAATATTATAATTTCTTGCTCATAGTAAAATATTCTGCTTGTTGAAGACCTAATCCCTACAATACCGCTCAATAAGGAAACTGCATTGGCAATTTTCATTCTCTTCTGCCAGAGCTCTATAGTGAAAGAGGGCCATATATCAACCTGTCAACTTTGGGTTTATGTTTTTCATTCAATTTTACTATTCCAGTAGGGCACAATCTGCAAACTGAAATCTTACCAGGTAGTACTTTGAAGATTACATTGCCCATTTTTCCTGCCAAACATTCTTTCCTTTTATGCCTCTGTGAAATAATTTGTCTAAAAAAAGAATATTCTAAAGGAACTTACATATTAAGGCTATGCAGTACAGCTCCAAATTAAATATTGTACTCTAAACATTAAACATAAAGGATAAAGGTTTAATGTAGCTTGCTAGAAACCCAGTAGCTACATAGTTTTCCATTTATCTCAGCATAGTTATAGTTACTATTAAAAGCATTTGGTTTCTCAATTGGTTTTATTCACAAAATGGGGAGGGGGGTGAAACTTTTCATCTCAAGAAAGACAAAGGTATGCAATTAAAATATGATAATATGTCACTCTGTTGGAGAGAAATAACATACATAAATTATAACTATTAGGATTCTATTGCTTTTCCTCAAAAACACCACTATTTTCAACAGGATTTGCATATTTTATGTATTCTACTAAGACTACCATGATTTTTGAGGGGGGTTGTTATGGCACAAGAATGCACAAGATATAAAAAAAACCTAGTAAAATGAAAAGAAGAAGCGACTTCTTCGAAAATTTGCTAGAGAATCAGAAGTTCATCTTGATTTATGTTTGACATATCTGTTAACTTACCAACATTGATAAATTCTTGAATGTCTTGCCACATATTCTTTGGTAGTAGTGATTCTTAGCAACTATTCTGTACATATACTTTTCTATGGGAACTTCTGAGGATTTTCACTAAAAGTAAAAGATAAGACCAGACACGGACCTTTTTTCTCACTGTGCCAAGAGTGATACTAACTGTCTGTCAGGGTCCTCTTTTCGCTGTCTGAACCATGGATTAATCATACATGTGGTATATCCATCTGCTACCACTAGTGGCTATCCTCCTTAGAACCCAATTACCAGGTACAGCTGAACCTTATTACCTGAGTGGATCCCTGCCTTTAAAAACCTGCCCTTCAGTCGGGGCCTTGGCATTAAAGTTGGAAGACAGCTTTGCTCTGGACCTGACCCTGTATTGTTCCTACCCGTCTGCCCTGCCAGCGGGCCTCCTACCCGTCCACCCTGCCAGTGGGCCTCCTACCCATCCACCCTGCCAGTGGGCCTCCTACCATTCAGCCATGCCGGTGGGCCTCCTACCCGTCTGCCCTGCCAGCGGGCTTACCTGCCGTCCGTCTCTGCCTCAGCTCCCCTGTCTCTGCCTCAGTTCCCTTCTATTCTGTTTTCCAGTCCTGCTAATCCGTTAGTGTGCCTGTCTGTACCTACCTACCCATCAATATGCATAAAGGGGTCCTTTATGCACATGGCCTCCTACCCGAGCTGCTCGCCCGGGTCCTGACACTGTCCCTCACTGATGTGGTCAATTGAGGTTGAACACACATCTTGGGTTGTTGGTTCCATTGTGCAGAGGAACGTGGGTGAATTTGCATCAGAATTTATCAATATGAGATAAATAGTTACTCAGCCTACAACTGTAAAAAATGACATGGGTCAGTTAACCATTATATACAGCACAAACACATTTAGAATGTTGGACACACACACACATGGTCCCCATAGGACAGCATGGTTGATGGATAGCTGTAATATCCACCCTGACTAAAAGACACCTTGGTTTCAGACATATTACAGTAAAGCTATAGGCATACCTGGGAATTTCCTTTGGTTGGCTACTCACAGCTCCCCTCATCTAGGGGTGTGCATGGCCATGAGTAGGATGGAGCTAGTCCTAGTAAGACTATAGCGTGTGGAGAAATTGTGGTAGTAGGTGGGAAGTAGGCATGATTAAACGCTAACCTCTTTCCACAAAAAATGAAGAAACTGACCTGAAGTCCAGGGAAAGCAGTCCTTTTTGGGTCAGACCCATCAGGTATAGCTGTAGGGAAAGAAGAACTAATGACATTTTTTGATAAACATATAGTAGAAAAGCACTGACCCACACAGCTTGTATTCACAGAAGTATACTTCTGCCGCTAACTTTGTGTCACAAAGGTTCGAAACAATTTGCCTTGTTCATATTTAACAAATATGCCAAAATTACTTCAACAAGTACACTTACATATTGGTGGATTAACCAACCCTTAGGAACCTTGTTAAAATAAAAGCTGGGTTTTGTTAAATGTTCCTGGTAATTAATTGCCTGGCACTGCTGTTAGACGCCAAAGGTTTAAAACCCTCTATATTAAAATACTAAAGAAAATACCTTTTCTCTTTCATGCTAGATCTGTCATTAGCTTCTTAGTTTCTCATTCTTGCATGACACGCAAGAAAGTGTTGCCAAGAGCAACAGGATGTCCCATAATAGAGCAACTTCCACCTTCTAACAATTGGCAGGCCGCATGAAATACCACATATGTACTAATGCAGAGTGCAATAAGTTTCTGGGGGGTTACAAAGAACATGCTTTTTACATGCTTGGTTCCTAAAAAAATGTACTAAATATTTTTGGAATAATTTAATAGCTGCTAAAAAGGTTGTTTTTCTTGAAAAAATATGCGTATAAATGCTACATTGATGCATGTTTCTGTATAGGTATAATCTTTGCTCTTAAATTGAGAACATATTCTCATTAATAACTTAAACCATAAAATGCAATTTGAAAAGAGATTTTTATAAAGCTACCCAGAAAACAAATAAATAGGCGGTCTGCAAGTAAGGCGATGAAATATAATTTATCTAACTATTGAATTACAAGGGGGCTTTGATTTGATTCTTCTTTTTGAAGCCAGTTATAATCTATCTCTGCTGGAGGCGACCATTAGCCAAAGTGCTCTGGCAACCGGTGTTATGAGGGTACAAAACTCTTCATTAATCTTAAATGCAGTCTCAGTTAATACGATCTATGCTATTCTGTGATAAATGACCAAATATCTTTAAGTGCAAAGAATAACCATTTGTTTTAATTTAAACTATGTTGTTATTATTCTGTTTGAACTTCTATGAATATGAAAAGTTTACTTGCTCGCAATACAACAATCTGTAAAAATCATATTAGTATAAATGCATCAAAAAGAATCCAAAGATTTCTGTTTAATCCATGGTGCTTTGCTAGATAATGTACTTGGTATTTAGAAGTTAAAAATATGGGAAAATATCGCTGATGTTTATTGAATTCAAAACACCTTTTTTTCTCTACTAAAACTATTAAAAAAAAATGTGTTTCTTATTTTTTTTAAAAAAAATAAGGCCCTATTTAGAGAAGATGGAAGAAATAACCTCAGGGTACAGTGGCAATTTAAATGGGAAATATGGCAAACATACAGTCTGAAATTTTGAATAGCGTTTGGGAGGGGGACAGCACAAGCAGTTTTGGGCCAAGCTAGGAGTAGATGCCATTTTGGACCAAATCCAGGCTTGACTTTTGACTGAAGTGTCCATCCATACCAGTGCATTTTCTCTGAACTAACTATTTATCCCTATATGTGCTGTTTCTTTTGGTAACACAAAGATGGAAAACGAAAAGAGTTGACCCATTGCGTGTGATCAAAGAAAAAGAAAGTTAATGATTTGAGGTTGGATTATCCATAAAATACCTATCTAGTATGTGCTGCTTTTAATCCGCCTACTCTTTAGGTATAATCCAATGTTTCTATGGCAAATTATCAAAATTTCTTTTTATTTTTATTTGCATTTAGGGATTTAATGCAGCGGTGTGAAAAGCACATGTTCTAGTGAACTGAAAAAAATCACAATTGCAATTTTTTCAAGCATCTATACCTAAACATTATATCACCTTTTTATTGCAATGCAGTGGTCATGAAAGTTGCCCGAAGCAAACAATCTGTAACATTGCAGAGATCAGGAAGAATAATAACGGAGAACAGGAATTTTAGTTTAGCCCATCGTATACACATAAGGTGGGTTTTTTACTAAATATTGCTTGTATTAATCGCATTTAACATCTTTTATTTAGTATATAGAACTGTGAAATCTAGGATTTGAGAAAGGGGACAGATCCAATTTATCCATGCCTTATATAGTGATTAATGATAGTGATTGCAACTGCAAACATAATCCATATGTGTATTTAGTGATAACATTGTTTGTATATTGTACTACAAATAGATGTTTGATTCTTAAAACACTTTGCAAACAGTGTTTTCACAAGATATATTTAGGTAATTTGTTTCTTTTTTTGTAATAACAATTATTGTAATAATAACCCACTGCTAAAAAAAAGCAATTTGCTATTTATTTAATCTCAATTTGCTGAAATGATATAATTAAAGGCTAATTTAGTACCTCTCTTACTCTGGAGTAGATGTATATCACTGGATCAAATAAATGAGGGCATTTTAAAACTAGATTCATTAATATAAAATGTAAGAATATAAACTATAATATAAAAGTTCGTAAAATGCAGTTATTAATAAACTATTAGTAATAACAAGTGTGTGTTGTTGAATGCTAGTTCAATCAGGCACAAATCCTTATTTTGTTTCGTAACTCAGGTTTTTGTATTTCTGTATAGTGTAAGTATAGGAAAGTAAAGAAATTTTAGATATGTGTTTTGGTTGCCATTGTAGGAAGTAATATTTGGGTGACTTTGCCTACTCAAACACTACACTGAGATGATAATGCTAATGAAGTCCTGTGTATCCAATTTAGTAACTTCATCAGTCAGAGAATTGCTGTGAGTGATTAAGACCGAGGAATTCCATTCTTTTAGAACAGGGCAGTATGATGAGGTGTGAGAGTATTTCAACTAGTAGATTGTGTTATGAACTAGAACGCATGCAAATGACAGATGTACAGCTGTATAAAACAGTATATTATGTAAGAAAATTTAATAGTTTTAAAGCAAAAAACTACATTTTGTGTTTAAAAAAAGGAAAGGTATTTCGTTATAAATGAATTATCCTAGAACATTTCTGGAGAATTGCTATTGTGATTAATCTCCCTTTTTCTGGCAAACCAAAACATAACTAAGAAAAGAAATTGGGATCTTTTTTTTAAACAAAGAGTTCTATCATATAGATGAGTGTGAGCTAAACGTCTTCAAGTAGTGGTCCGTGGGGCTGTATCCAAGTTGCTAGATAACTTTTTTATCCCGAGGCTTCCGTGATAAAGGAAAACACCAACAGTTCTTTTATGATGTCCACTTTTACGATGTCCACTTTTACCACCCTACTCTTCAGATACATGCTGGAATTAGTTGCAAACTGTTACATATATAGAATACTTCTTTCCGGTAAACCTTTACACAAAATATCGTATATTTGACTTTGGGATATATTAAGAGAAGGACATACGCAAGTGGGTTTATTTGTAAATTGTGTATGACCAAATTCAGCCAGTGTCACAGTCCAAACAGGACATGTATCCACATGCTCACAATATAGTATAGAATCACAACCGCTTGGACATCATTGGCCAACATACAGAGTGTCTACCCTGTTTGGATTGATTAGATACCATTAGATCAGATTTGATTAGTTTTAGTACCATACTTTATTATGAGACAGACAAAAAAATAGAGAAGAGCTGAACGATGACGTCTAATTGTAAACAATATCTTGTATATTGAAAGAAAAAATGTACTAGGTGTCCAGACATGCCAGACTAAACGACACATAGAGCCTCACCTTGTACGATTACGGTGTACTATTTGCAAGCAAGACAAGGCATGTCCTCTGCTCTCTGTGGAACCACTGCATATAAATTGGAAAGCTAGACCTGAAATGTATAAATTCAACAAAAGACAAGAGCTAGGCACATCTTCTGATCTGGCATCAGTCACGATTTGGCTGCTGGGGGGAAAAAGGCTGTTAAATTGTTAATTGCTCATAACATTTTATTCTTCCTGAGAGGAAATTGAAACATGTTATTGTAGAGAAGATTATCTTTAATCAAAGTATTGGGTATGTGTCAAGGAGATGGTTTTTAGAGTGGAGAGAAAACTGTTTTACCTTCATTTACATCTGTACAAACATAATAAACTGGCTTCCTAAGAAGAAGGTATGGGATTAAGCATCTCGATCTGGAAATAAATTAAATATTTGCCCTGTATCCCACATGAGACTGTACCAACCAGAGAAACAATTACCATTACAATATATATATATACTGATAAACCTGCTCCTGCCGGTGTGTTTTTTTTTTTTTTGGGGGGGGGGATCTTTGGTATCCGCAATGTTGCTTCCAAGTACTTATTTGATGTTTTCAGAAAGGTCCAAGGCCTGTTTATTGTGGCTTAGAGTGACCTGTAATACAGTCAAAACAAACCAAAATCCGTGCTTCTCTGAGCACTTGCACTACTTTGATCAATATCTACAGCTCTTCATCTTGTTCACATAATCAATATAATTACAACCTGCTCAGTTTGTCAGCCTCTCCCCAAGCTGCTAAGATCCATAATAGTCCCAGAGCCAAGTAACCCCTTTAACTATATATATATAGCGATATGTAAACAGGCATCAGGTGAGCCTAAGTACCTAAGCGTAATAAAAAACCCAGCTTGGACTCTATTGTGGGCTCCTCGAAAGTGAGATAAGGAACCTTCACGCCTGACCCAGTTAGCATACTTTCAAAGTATACATAGAAACGTACTTGGGATGTGTTATGAGTGTGTATATGAACTTTTTTGCTTTTTTTGTTTGGATGCACTGGAAATCAGAGTTGATTTACATAAGATACACTGGTGTTTGACCAGATCCCATCTTGTAACAATTGCCCTTCTGTCCAATGTTTCCCTTCTTTTCGTTTAGTGCACCTGAGTTTCTCTTATTTTATTTATTGGGCCTGACTAAGACTAGGCAAAGTTGTTGAAAGGCCATGACAAATGGAGACACTTACGGTAGAGCAATGGGATCTGGAGACTTGAGATGAAGCATAAATAAGATATTAACATTGTTCTGGAAGCTTTGTTAAGCCAAAGTATTAAGCTGGTGACTTGACTGGTGCCACAGCTGATTACCTCTGGGCAATGTTTAATATCTGAATATCTGTGGGGATGTGACCTGCCATACTCCTTGACTGGTTGTGGACATTCTCTGCCCCTGTTATCATACACTAAGCGCTGCAACCTTCCCAATCCTATTAAGCCCTATTCTAGTTGGATGCTAACAGCACCAAGCCAGCATACATGGGGAGTTCCCAGGTATAAATAAAGGAGTGGTTATTGTACATCTACATTCTGATGACAAATAGGTTAAAAGCACAAGTTATGCCGTTGTCTTGACATCCTGCAGATTTACCATGATACCCTGGTTTTGTTGGCAGGATTAGCATAGATATCTGAAATCCAAATAAATTTACTTAACTAGGAATGGCATTTAAAATATCCATTGTGTGTGAAAAATGCTAAACTTTGAGAATGCCGGATACATGGCAAAATGTGAAAAAACCTAGCTAGAGTAACTAAGCTTTTCAATGTGTCACTTTCATAATCCCTTCAAGTGCAACTGTCTAGGCACATCACTCACGACTGTTGAAAGGAAGGAAATTATTAATAATAATTAGAATGTCTGCTTAGGTGAAAGGATATTGTTGAAAAACAGTTTCTTTACCTTGGTTGACCTCAGAAAAATAAATGATGGTGGGTAAAATGAATAAATCTGTGTTAAAGGAACAATCCAGTGTTTGCATGGACCCAGTCTTTGTACCTGCATCTTATTGAGAATTGATGGAGCTTTTTGGCATTTTTTAATCACTAGCAGGTTGGCACATGTTACTAATCTACTAATTCTCTTGGATTTTATTGCTAGAACACATCGCAAGCTCATATTTTAGCCACTTTGATTTTTAAACCAGGCTATACATATGTAAGAAAGAATAGAAATATGTCCAGTAAACTGGAAATAACCTTTTCTTTTCATTTTATATTGTATCCCCATCCTCCACACACACACACTCTGCATGTTCAAGTTGTGAATTGTTTTAGTCACGTGATTCCCATTTTGCAAATAACACTATTGTTATAAAGGTAAGGTGAAGTTCAGTATCTTTTCCAATTACTGTGCCAGTATTTGTCCTGCCTTTTTATTTAACCCCCAAAACAATATGTCTTGTAAAGGGTAAAATAATACAGAGGTTACTATAAAAAGGTGCCAATTTGTAAAGTAGTTCTTTTAGGAGCTAATTAAATGTCCCTGTGAGTTTGGCCATCCTGTCCAAAACTATGGCGATCAATATTCCTTTATTATACATCCCATAAGTCCCATAGTATTTTAAATCAGTACCGTTTATAGGTGTAATATTAAATAATTATTTGTACAAGTGCATAATATTTTCATGACTACAAGTTAATGTCTAATGCAGAAAGTTTTAGTATACTTAGGAAGATCTTTTTACATTTATTCTTCCCTGCTTACTTGTCACATTTTACTATTGTATATAAACTATGTAAACTTTGCAAGCGTCTCAGGTTTCTTTAATTTACCCTAAGTAAATAACAAGTCAAGCTTTCCCATAATCACTGGAAAACTATTTGACAAAAAAAGAAAACTATTCTTATTTTTAGGAATGACCTCTTATAGTCCTGATAAGAATCAGCAAAAATCAAGCTCTTTTTTTTTTATAACGGCCCTGAATAGCATGATAAATAGAAATTAGATGAAATCCTCTGACATTTCCTCTCTCGCCTTTTCAGAAGACTTAAAGCCTATTGCATCTAATTTTATGGATTTGCGGGGGCTCCATTTGGCTCAGCAGAAAGCAGACAGGCTCAGAATTTTGCTTGATTGATACAGTTCTCAGATAATGAGCAGCAAAACCAGGATTCAATTCTTACTAATGCTAATAGAAGCGCATAGCAGTATAATCATAGTTAAGAGAAGCAGAACTGGAAACAACATTTATTGAAACCAACTGACTGCAAAACTACATAAAAATAGATCCAAAAAATGCTCCACCAGATTTCTGGGAGGATGACCCAACAGCTCTAACCTTGAAAAGATGTCATGTATTTGCTTAATGTTAACTGCAAATTAAGAAACTAAATTATGGAAGTTCCCACAGGATTTATATGACACGTAATACATACCGCTGGAGCCACTGATGATTTGATTAGGTTGTTTAATAGGATATGGGAGACCCTGACATTATTGTTGCCTATTGGTACATTACTCTGAATGTATCCCCATGATTAAGTACTTGCTTGGAAAAATGTGAGACAATTTTTCTTTTTTAAAGTGAGGTCCTGGGGGCCAGCAGGACTGTACCCACTGTGTCACTTACTCCTGGGGGGGGGAGGGGTTAGTACCCCAGGGTGCTTTTAATGCAATGTGGGACTCATCAGATGTGCTTTCCAGATCCTCTGGGTTCCCAAGTATGATCAGAACCCTGTATTCCCTGTGTGATCGACAGCGCCACGGGAAACCACAATGGGAGATCTGTGCTGACCCCAGCAGACAACCAGGAACACAACAGCATTGCACCTCTGACATCAAACAATTAACAATGTACGTCACTGAATGTCTAATATCCTGCCCGTATGATTGCCCCTAGCATGACTTTAAACTATTGCATATCTTGTAGTTCCAAAGTAACTCAAGTATCTATTCATCAAATAATTCATATTTAAGCTAAGGAAAGAAAAAAAAAGAAACAGTTTTTGCTGAGACATTATCCAAGCACCTTGTGTATACTAAAAAACAGCCTTACCAGGTAAAGTTTACATTCCAGAAATTATAACAGGCCATTACACTCCGTAACATTTCCAACGAGCTGTTTATCAGCCATTCCCACAGGCTTGGGGGGCCCTGGAATTGTTAAATCGTATTTGCTGGCGACTGTGTCATCTCACAGGAATGCTCCTAATCACAAGTCAATAGAGGAACAAATGTTTTTCTCTTCAAATTCAGCCCCCTCGATGCGAAGCAGCTGTAGCATACAAAATTCCTGGGGCTGGACAATAATAACCTGCTCTTTACGACAATACCTCACCGCATTCTATATTCCTCAAATGTTTTAAAAACAATGCCCCGGAAGCCTTCAAATATCACACATGATTTGGTTCTTGACGTGATTTGAATTTCCAGGATAATCTAGACTATGAGCAAAAGGGCGCTGAATTATCTCTTAATAACTAATAACCTTACGAAAATCTGTAAAAAAAAAAAACCACACGAGTGCCATATATTATTTGAAGGGCTTTGTGTAAAATATAGGAGCGTGCATGCATCGCCAAGAAAACTGAAAGGAAAGGGCTGGTAATAAACTTTCAAATACGTCAAGGGGATTGATAGAATTCAGGAAGTAGTTTTACAGAAAAAAAACCTGTTTAGAATAGGGATCTGAGAGATATTGTAACATATGGAAAAACGATATGATATGAAATCTATGGAATAGTCTCCGTGCAGATGTGATGGGGAATCATTTTCAGAATAGGCATAATCCTAAAGAACATATATTTATCCCTGAAACCCTACAGAAGTTTTAAGAAGAGACCAGTTTCGAGGATAAGAAGCCCAAAAGCTTGCTTTCTTTCCGCTAGCCTTCGCTATAATGGTTAATAATGGTTAAGGCCACAAATATTCCACATGTCTCCTCAAGTTTGGTATATTAAGAGTTTTCCCCAAAAGTTTGTATCGCATTCCAAACGTTGCTTGAGGTTTAGGGGTGACACCGTACAATGTAAAAAAATAGAAAATGTCCCCTATGAGTTCTAATAAACTGAATTAAATAAAGCAGAAATATTTTTTTTGTCAATTCCTCCAAACATAAAAGGAGGGGTAAGAAGAATAATTTATCTACCACGTGTGGGTTCCATTTACACAATTTTATTACATGCATTATATGTATTATTACATATACAATTTTATTGCATGCTCCATATATACTTACACTAGATGGTCCTTATATCCACTCTTACATGACTGAAGATAGGGCTTGATGAGATTTTATGTTTTTTATTGCTAGATACCTCAAATGGAAGTACAGCACTTTTTATAGAAAAAAGGCATATGAAAAAGCAACTTCACTACCGGTACTCATCGACCAACAATAATTCTCCTCCTGCTACCAAGGCCAGTTGTCCTCCTTTTCCTCTTGTAGGCGCTGGCACTACCAGCAATCTTACACTGAGGCAAGAGCAATAAGCTTCATTCATTCTTCTTTTGGAAGACTTCAAGGTCATCAAGTCTTCATGTGTTTGAGGTTAGTCTCGGAATTATGAAATTACAAAAAAAACTCAAAACATACTTAAAAACCTGTTTACCACATTTACTGGTAAGCACAAATAACATTCACCACAACAAAACCATTTAACAGACACATATACAAATGACAGCAGAAGAAACCACTTCTGCAGCTGGTAAAAAATATGGTGTTCCAGTAATTATATCAGACTATGGTGGGAATAGAAGACGAAACTCATAAATGCACAGAAAAGTCCTCAGAGAGCAAAGATTCTAACAAACAGGTTGTTGAGTATGTCAATGAGATCCATGACAAAGTATAATATATAACCACAAAAGTTATGCACCAGGGTTCACAAAACAACTGGGTAATCCACATTTTAAAGCAAACACAATGGTTGGTGTGTTAAAATGATGTTGTGGAATGGGTTAACTTTAAGGTGACACACATCTTTGGCACAAATAATACCAAATGACATCAGTGTGAGAGAGAAAACAATATGCCCTCAGTCAAATTTGTAATGCAGATCAGACTCCAACGTATTTTGATATGCCTAGCAAAGTTACAGTAAGTGTAAAGGAGAAAAGACAGTTCTCACCCGATCCACTGGGAATAAATGACCGTGATTTTAGCAATTCGAGCAGGTGGTGCAAAGTTTCCACCATATCATTCGGAAAGGAAATCCTTTTCATCATTTCCATCAAGGAATACACCGTAACCAAGAGCAATGCCTGTTGTTTTTTAAAATGTTTGGCTAATATAATTGAAATATAAACAAAAAACAATTGAAAAAATGAACACTAGTTCTTGTCACAAGAAACAATTAATGAATAGAGCGTGGGGGGCGGCCAGTAGGGAAAATGCCTGCTTTCAACAGCAACCAATGAGAGGGAAATTTAACATTTCTTGCATGCAGCTTCTTCATATTAATCCTAGAATGTACTGCCCCAAACTGGGTAGATGTAGGTGGCCTCACAGTTACAATCCTGGATGTTGTGGTTAATAAACCGCGTAAAGTTCATGTAGAAACAGTATAGATAGCTTAGTGCTGACAACCACACTTCAATCACATCAACAGGAAAAACCAGGAAGCAATCCCTCAGTCTTGATTGTGAATGTGTACTTCATGCGTTGCGGTCTGATCTCTGCCGAGAGCATCAATTGTGGCTTCAAGAAGGTCTGTATCAACAATGCAGTAGTTAGTTCAGAGGATGATGCAATAAACAAAGTCTCAAATATTTTTAAGACAATACAGTATAATGTCCCAAAAAATGTGTTGAAAAACACAACAAAATTGCAACAATAATTATCAAATATGCAATACATATCAACACCACTATAAAAGTATCTCACCTAATGACATTGAGGTTTGTAGGATTTCATTCTCCATAAAAATATGAGACTGTGTGGGATTATAAATTGAGTCTGTGTGTTATTAAAATCCCCTTTCATTTGCATGTAGTGGTTCACAGGCAGGTAAGCACCTTCATGAAACATAAATATCCTCTAAGATATTTTACTAAGTGCTTCACATGCATCAACGATTTCAACAAACTTCTTGTGCACTTTACTTATCTTCAATGGGTTTGTATATAAGATATTGAAGTATGCATGACACCTATACAACTTAACTAGAATTGAAAATACAGTAAGGAAATTTAAACATGGATTAACATAGTATAGGCATATGCATACCTGGGAACTTCTCGGCTCAGGCTACCCAGAGCCTTCCCTTGGGGGACGGGGCCAGGACTGCACACTGACTTCAGCAGGTGGTCCCGCTGACGTTGGTGGGCAGTCCCGCTGACGTTGGTGGGCAGTCCCGCTGACGTTGGTGGGTAGTCCCGCTGACCTGGGTGGGTGGTCCCACTGATGTGGGTGGGCGGCTCCGCTGACGTCGGGGGCGTTCCCGCTGACGGCAGCAGGAAACACCCCCATTTCAAGAAAAAAATAGGTAGGAGCGGGGCATGACCCAGAGAACCAGAGGAGCAGCGCTCACCCGGCAATCTCCGGGTCAAACCCGGAGAGTTCCCAGGTATGGGCATTTGTCTACCCCGAATCTAAGACAAGACCAAGGACTGGTTAAACTGAAAAAAATAAGCAGAATGGTGCTGATCTGTCCTGAAATTCTGTGTTGCTAAGTGAGCTGATACCGGGAAGAAGCGGATGAAGAAAGAAGACAGGAGACAGAAGAACAAGAAGAGGCAGGATAAGTAGCGGAGCTGTGGAAGAGGAGACAGGGAGACATTGAGGAAGTCAGTGGAAAAGGTAGGGAGACATTAAGAGAGAGTGCACATGAGAGATATTCTTGCATGCGTCAGGGAGGAGGGCAAAACAGCCGTATCTACGGGAGACTTGGGACCTCTGAGAGAGCACAAAAGAGGTAAAAACGCACTGCTCGCCTGAATATCTAAACCCTGACTTAAAGATTTAAATTAGAAGGAAAAAGTGTGGCCTATAATTGGGAAAATACGGTATACAAAAGTCATATATTTAAAATTACAACGAAAATAGCCCACTTCTAACTAAATCAACTTTACAGAAGGGACAGGTTCTGACAAGAGGTGACTATTCATTATATAGGCTTGTTCAGAGTATTTAATGGCAAAATATATTATTCAATGAATGTACTCTTAAAAAAGGAATACATTTATGTTTATTTTGAGAATAGAAGAAAACATAATTTAAATTTGTTTTTTTAAAAGGATGATAAATTGCGATTTTTCTGAAATCCACCCGTATCCACGCAGTCCAAGGAAAATATTGAGGTTGATCAAATTACACATGAAGCAAATGCAACCGCCACAGGGGACGTTTCCCTCTATGAGAAAACATAGGAATTCTTTAAAAACAATAGAATGAACTTAAATTGTCCTAACTAAGAAAATATGTCCAGGCCATAGTTTGAGTATTTTGCTGTCCATAAATACACAATCTGTGGTAGAGTCAGATTAATGAACATGTTTGGAGATCAGCGGGACTTCCCAACACACAGTAACTAAGACACTACGTTTACACAGTGTTGATGAATTATTGTCAGTATGCACATGTGGTTTGGCATTACATTTTAAAGAACATTTTTAATTGTCTTGTTTCGTCTAAATAACCTGGTGACAGATTGCATTAACTCTTTTACAGTCTTTTCATACTTTCTTCTTCTTTAAATAAAAAAAAATCAACTTTAACTCCAAGGGAAAAGTGGATTTCATAGTGGATCATCGTTATACCTGTTTTTATATTGATTTTTGTAACCATGTATATTGATCCTTCTTGAAAGTGTCTGTTGTATTTGATACAGCCTGACCTGACCATAGGACAAACAGGGCAATTGCCAAGTGGACTACTGAACCTAGGATGCTTTTTCAAATGCTAAATCCAATCATTTAACTCTAGGCTGTTGTTTTTTTTTTGTGAATTCCATCTATTTCTGTGCTTTCTGTAAAAACCCCTTTGTCTCCTGAAGACGAAAACCTCCTTTCCTCCTTTGTCTTTAAACAACGTATATGTGTTGAATAGACACTCCTTGACAGTGTTGGTAGCACTTTATAGGGTGTTGAATTCCATATCTTCACTATAAAGGCATCAGAAAATGTATCATGTTTCCTCCTTGACATTGTCTATTCTAACAACCAGAGCTTGCTTTGTTTTTTTTTTATTACCAGCTTCGTCAATTCTCTATATTAATCATGTAGCTGATCTACAGTATTTTATATTCTTGTTTGTGCAAGCGTGGATGACCCCTTCCAAAGTCCCGGTGCATTTTAAAGACTTACAGCAACGCAATTTAACGAATGAGCTTTTTGTGTTGTGAACAGAACATATTTTTTTAATAAATGTTTAGAACTGGGAATATTTAATTTGCATGTAGGTTTCACATATAGGTAGGAAGTTAGGAACCTCCACATTTGGTGAAAGATATTTTACTAAGTGCTGCATTGGCATCAATAAGTTCAATAAACCTCTTGGGCGCTTTAGTTACTTTACAGACTTTATGCATCCCCCAATAGGGTTGCATTGCAATTATTATGCTTTCTGAAGCTTTTGTAGACAATGTTGAACTCTTAGTGACACATTTCCGTTAACCTAGCTTTGGTTTATAGTAAAGTACCTTAGATTTTTTGTCGAGGCCAGTATTTCTTGTCATGAATTCTACATCTGGTTTAATCCACAATAAAACTTGCTCTTTTTAACTGTATTCTGATAATAGTTGGGCTCCAAATGAAATAATTATATGAATTACCACCATAACTGGGAAGTCTCAATCTCAAGGTCACAGGGTGAAGGGACCGATTCTCAGAATAACACAGTCTGGAACTGACTTGTTCCTATTTTACACTGCTGTGATCATATATAAAATACCCTAACTGGTGGTTTTGCTACCAATATGTTATTGCTGATATGTAAAGTAGAGGTTTTAATGAGGACCAGTATTAAAGCCATTTGGTAATTACATTTGGCAATTTACTACATAAAATCTTCACAATTGGCTATTAAGGGGTTAATATTTCAAGAGTCTCAGGGTCAGCTTCTTTAGTATGATTATCACCATCATAATATACTCCTTCTCTACTTGGTTTAAGTATTGGTTTTACAATTTTAGCAATATTTGGCTTGACTATGATATCTGCTATCACTAATTCTCTTCTTATTTTTGCATTAGTGCTAGGTTTTACCTTGCACTGGATGTTATCCCAGTATTCCAAAAACTGCAAATATGTCTATTTTAGTGCTAAAACTGATAAGATAAACCTTGGAATTCTCAAACCTCAGAAATGATGGATTGAAACAAAAATAGAATGGTTATGTGAATTTCCTTAAATGTTGTGCTATTTAGTTTGAATATTTCCCAGAAAGACGAAGACCAAGTAAAATATATATGATATGTCGCTGTAAGGGATAGATTTAGTGTTGGTGACCACAGATTACAGCATTGCTGCATATGTTAGGTTCTTGTGTCTAGGCTTGTGCCAGGGTATACTATCAGATTGCTCTCTACTAAAACTAGTACACACCTATAAAGGTAGGCACATTTTAAACTTACATTTATCTTATATATATTTGTTTTCTTTATGTTCGAAAAAGAGGAAACAGGGGTAAACCACGGATTAAATTATTGCTTAATCATTTTGTGGAAATATAATGCATACATTTCTTGGAAAACCTGCTTTGTGCTTAAAATGACTGACAATGATCTTAAGACAGATGTAAGAGACAAAGGATGGCATTTCATAAGCATGGAGAGTTGGATGTCTACAGTAGAAAATAAGTTTGGGAAACTAACTGCACTGTATAGGCTACTTGCACGCTGATATTGTATCTTCTCTGTAATAAAATGAGTGCACACAAGACTCTAGCCAGGTTTGTCAATTAATCATCCGGCACCTTATGTATAAAATTATCCACTTACCATTCTGTTGGTTGCTATGTTAATTTTTAGTCAAATCTCCCTTTATTGACAAGTCATGACAAAATACATGCAGAGTAGACAGCAGCATACACTCAAAACATGCATGAGGTAACATACGTTGGCGAAAAAAGAGAGTCGTATAACAAGGCATGCTTAATACAATGACGGCGACAAGAAACGCTCGGAATGGCAATCCAAAGTCAGCGTGGAAAAAACCCCACCAAATATGCCAATTACACGGACCTTGTCATGAAAGGAAATCATATATGAGAAAGGAGATCCAGTAATAATGTGGAAACATAGGATAACTTAAAAAGAAAACATAATGAAATGCAACAAAATAAACATAAGAAACAATGCTCCATATGTGGATTGTGTGTGTACAGCTAGTGTAAGAAAAATGAGAAATGTAGAGAATATCATGGAAATAAAAGAAATGATTCAAGGAGTGAAATAGGGGCAGTGGTACTCTCCCAACAAATGGAGGCGCTAACAAGTGCGTCGCAGCAAGTCTAGCAACCGTTCAGAGGTCAGAAAAGTGGTCCAAGGCAACCACTTAACGTCATTGGCATATTCACGCCCGTGCGCCGCTGCCACCAGATCCTCCATACGACAAACGAAATTAACCCTTGCAAACCAAGCATCAATAGGTGGGGGACCGGGAACCTTCCAGTATCGGGGTATAATGGACTTAGCTGCGTGAATGAGATGTATAGTTAATGATTTCTTATAGGAACCGAACGAGCATCGCGAAAGATGTAAAAGCAATGAATCAGGGGACGCCACAAAGGACGGGTCCGCAATCTCCGTAATGACCCCAACCACCGAACGCCAGAACACCTGTATATCTGGGCAAGACCACCAGAGGTGGATATAGGAACCCTCACCCAACCCACAGCGCCAGCAAAGCGGGGAGACCTGAGGAATGTAACGGTGGAGATCTGCAGGAACTTTATACCACCTGGAGAGCAATTTATAATTGCATTCCTGGATCTTGCTCGAAATCGCCCCCTTATGGATGCTATCTAATTACTATTTATACACATCCTCCAATGGCTTACTTCTCCTGGAAGTTATCCAGGTCATCCATAAAAAAAAATAGATTGTCCACCTAGCTTTTTTGACACTGCTGAAAATCACTATTTTGACACGCTAACCATATTGAATAGTTGGTGTAGGGCCCCAGCCAAATATTTCAAGGGCTTATTGTGGGAGGTGAAGCAGTAGAAAGGTCAGTAAAGGTATATACGCTGAAGCAAAGATTGACTAATGAATTAGGCCATGAACCAGGTCAAAGTTCCAGACACAGATGGTGGGATAGCATGACTCCCATTATATAGTGATCCAGATACAGGTGGTGGACAGGATGACTCCCATCATTATATACTGATCTATATACAGAGGGTGATACATGATAACTTCAGACACAGATGGTGGTACAACATGACTTCTATCATTATATACTGAGCCATACATAGATGGTGGTACAGCATGTTTCCTATCGTTATATAGCAAGCCAGACACAGATGGTGATACAGCATGACTCCTATCATTATATAGTGATCCAGACACAGACGGTGGTACAGCATGACTCATATCATTATATAGTGATCCAGGCACTGAGGGTGGTACAGTATGACACCTATCTTTACCTAGTGAGCAAGATAAAGACCTTGGTACATCATGACTCACATCATTATATAGCAAGCCAGACACAGACGGTGCTACAGCATGACTCCTATCATTATAGAGTGATCCAGACACAGGTGGTGGTACAGCATAACTCCTATCACTATATACAGAGTCCGACATTGACAATGGTACAACAGAACTCCCATCACTATTTACTGAGCCAGACATTGATGGTGGTGCAGCATATCTCCCATATCCCATCATCATATTTGTTTGCATTTTGTCTTTTCTCTCTCACTCACTGTTATATTCTCTCTCTCACTCCCTGATGCTCTCTCATTAACTCTTACTTACACTGTCACACACTCTCACTCACTCTATCTTACAATCTCATTCACTCTTACACTCTCACACATTCATGCTTTCTCACACTCTCACTCTCTCATGGTCTCTCACTTTTACTCACTCTCTTCCACACAGTCTTCTCTCTCTCTTAATGTCTCCCTATCTTCTCTGTCGGCAGCTTCTCCATCCCCTTTACCACAGATCTGCTTCTTCTCTTGTCTCTTCTTCTTCATTCTTTCTACTGTCTCCTTTTTTCATCTGCTGATACAGCTTGGTTAAAGCAGGCCTTCCGGAGCACTTCCACAGTGGGTGAGAGGGTGTGTGTGAGGCTTCGTCCTTTTTCTGAGGAGAAGCGTACAAGGAGACAAGACAGAAAAAAGAAGACAGAAGAGGTAAGAGAAGAAGCAGAGCTGTGGTAAACAAGACCAGGAGGTGGAAGCCTGATGCACCCAGTGGTATATTTACCTTTGGGGCTGCCCTAGGCTCAACCTAGGGCAATACCTCCAGTTGCTTCTCCTTCCGTGATTGGCATCTGAGTCCATTAGTGAGGCTGTGCATCTTCAAGAGATGGAGTGCGGGATATGACATCATACCCTGTTGCCCAATTGATCTCTCTTGCAGCCTGCCTACTGTGCAGGTTACAAGGCTTGATTGCCTGAGAGAGCAACCTACCCCCTGTACCAGGGGAATGTTGCATTGGCCTAGGCCAGGATACGTCACTGGGTGCACCCCAATCAGTCCTTGGTCTCGTCTTAGATTCAGGATAGCTTTATGGCAAGCCCATGCATGTTTAAATTCCAATATATTAGCCTCTACAACTTTTGAAGGGAGGCTGTTCCATTTATCTACCACCCTCTCAGTAAAATAAAATGTCCTTACATTACATTTCTTTCCACCTGGTAGCTCGTGCATCCAGGATCATTGATAGCTGACTGATGTTTTCTAATCACCTATGCCTACCATAATATTTAATGATTACCATTAAAGCTGACCCCAAAACCTGATACAATATAACTGTTTAAACAATTGCTATTGTCCATCCGAAGGTTTAACTCCATCTAAAGTTACATTGCGCTTTAAATTTGACTTGTTCTCATGCTCGTGATGAATCTTAAAAGAGAGGACTGCCCAGGTATTTACTTAGAGATTGTTTGTACAGCCTCAAAACTTCCTCAAAGGACAGGGTTATATGAATATTCCGTACACAATAGTTTAAATAGGGCTAAGTAGACTGCTTGTTTCAAAGACCAGCTTAATTTTTATTATGTACTGTCAGTACTATCAGGATGTTTACATGTATGTCCCAATTTAATTGAATTATCCTCCAGTAAGAGGTATTAATTAAATCTGTACTGAACATTATGCCATAACTCTTGATCTGGGGTTCCCAAAGCAATATATATATACACTCACTGGTCACTTTATTAGGTTGACTTGTTCAAATGCTTGTTAACACAAATAGCTAGTCAGCCAATCACATGGCAGCAACTCAATGCATTTAGGCATGTAGACGTGGTCAAGTGAACTTGCTGAAGTTCAAACTCAGCATCAGAATGGGGAAGAAAGGGGATGTAAGTGTTAAATATGGCATGGTTGTTGGTGCCAGATGGGCTGGTCCGAGTATTTCAGAAACTACTGATCTACTGGGGTTTTCATGCACAACCATCTTTAGGCTTTACAGAGAATGGCCCGAAGAAGAGAAACTATCTAGTGAGCAGAAGTTTCTGTGGACTAAAATGCCTTGTTGATGTCAGAGGAGAATGGGTAAACTGGTTTGAGATGACAACAGTAACTCAAATAACCACTTGTTACAACCAAGGTATGTAGAATATAATCTCTGAATGCACAACATGTCGAACATTGAAGCAGATGGGCTCCAGCAGCAGAAGACCACACCGTGTGCCACTCCTGTCAACAGGAAACTGAGGCTACGATTCGCACAGGCTCACCAAAATTAGACAATGGAAAACCGAAGAACGTTACCCGGTCTGATGAGTCTCGATTCCAGCTGCCACATTCAGATGGCAGGGTCAGATTGAAAGCATGGATCCATCCTGCCTTGTATCAATGGTTCAGGCTGGTGGTGGTGTTATGGTGTAGGAGACATGGCATGCTATGGGCCCTTTAGTACCAACTGAGCATCGTTTAAAAGCTACAGCCTACCTGAGTATTTTTGCTGACCATGTCCATCCCTTTATGACCACAATGTACCCATCTTCTGATGGCTACTTCAAGCAGGATAATGCACCATGTCACAAAGCTCACACCATCTCCAACTGGTTTCTTGAACATGACAATGAGTTCACTGTACTCCAATGGCCTCCACAGTCACCAGATCTCAATCCAATAGAGAACCTTTGGGATGTGGTGGACCGAGATATTCGCATCATGGATGTGCAGCCAACAAATCTGCAGCAACTGTGTGAGACCAAAATCTCTGAGGAATGTTTTCAGCACCTTGTAGGAAGTATGTCACAAAGAAACAAAGAATGAAGGCATTTCTGAAGGCAAAAAGGGGTCCAACCCGATACTAGCAAGGTGTACCTAATAAAGTGGCTAGTGAGTGTATATATATATATATATATATATCTATATATATAGATATATATATATATATATATATAGATAATACAGAGCATACTTTTGCTTAAACAGATCCATATGTGTATGAGGTTAGGAGTATCTGTGAAGTACATTATTTGAAACATATACTGAATTGTAATTAAATTAGTAAACAAAGCAGTGTTAATGGGTATGGGTAAATATGAAAATGTTTACAATAAACATTATAATATTTTTTCTTAGCAATCATTTATCCACAGTACTCCTTGAAAATGTATTTATGTATATGTACAATAGTTCATATTGAGAAATGTATTCATTAATTTGTCAGTTTACAAGAGAGGAATATAAATACAACTAGCCTTTGATCATCTGCCCCCAAAAAAGTTATGAAAGACCAATTCAATCTCTTTAAATCCCATGTATGATGGTCTAAAATGAGACATCACATTTTCATGTAAATAAGAATAAGTTAGGAGACTGTCTTCGGTATCCTCACTTGAAAAAATGTTGTTACTCGTGGAATCTAAAATAGTTGACGAATACAAATGGGGTAAAGATGTGTTTTGCTACGTTATTACACATAAAAGGTGTTAACTATACAGTTAACTACAGAATGCATAGTGAAGTTGATTATTTGAATTATTTACCTCTCTTCCAGACTCATGTTATTTAACACATGTTTATACTAAATAAATGTAACGTGTATAAACTAAAATTATAAGAAACCCATTGTAAGTCTATACTATGATTCACAGATGAGATTGCAGTTACAAAATATTTTTACACTGGCTTTCTTTGGTCAAAGAAAGTAATTATTCAACCTCTTTTATTACAGGGCCTTTATGAATGTAATACTTTAAATCATGTAACATCTCAATATCCTAACATATCCCATATGAATAATAGAGTACTAGGCTCCTACATGTCCATTCTAAGCCTGGAGGAAGATATTCTAGATAACTTCCCAGCCCGGTTTATGTTCTGAAATTTATATCTAGTATAATAAATCATTCAGGTAAAAAAATGATGCTCTCCTTATGTTTATCCAGATTAAATGATATGCATTATAAACAACTGCTCTTTGATTAAACCAAATTTATTTTACCCTTTTTTCTCTGGCTGCTTTCTTCCACAAGGATACAGAAAAAAAATTGTTGGGGGCATATAAATTTCGCATTTATCTAGTGGAAACCTAAATTCTGTACTGCCCTCTGGCATTTGTATTTGCAAGAACCCCAAACTCCTTATGAAAGAGCAAAGGGAATAGAAATGTCTTCAATAGAGGAGAAAGAGTGTCTCTAAAAGGAAAGACCTACACTGTGGTAGGAAGATTACTATAATGAACTACAATGGATGTAGTAAACACAGTATAATGTGACAAAATAAGCATAATTCAGATATACCACTTTCCACAAATCTTAATTTTTTTTTTTTTTTACTTTCATATTTATTTAGCATATCATCTGTCATACAATAAATCATGCTGTCAACATAAACCTTGTCCTTCTACAAATATGTGGAAATGATTCAATTTTGAAAACTATAACTTTATGCTGTGATTCGAACAATGAAACAATTTCAGTCTGACTATAATTTACAAAATAATACAATAAAAAACTAACAAAGCATCTCTAAAACAATTACAATGACACAATACATAAGCTAAAAATGGTTTTAATTGATGAATTTAGGTACACTAAAAGCTGTAACAGTTACCCTTTAACTGTGAAACTGTTTCTAAAAATCGTCAAATTCCTGTACACTTTTTAGCCAAATTGCAAGATAAATAAAATAAAATTTGGAGTGTGCTTATGGTACAACCTTGTCATAGAGGGTGTCCTTTATTTAAAGGTACAGATCATTGACTGTTAGATTGTTGTCAATTTAAATTGATAAAGGAAACATTTATTTTTCATATTATGTAAAGCTCTGCTGACTCAACCTTGTTATTATTATATGTTAAAGATAAATCTAGTCAATTAACTATAAAAATGAAAGACACTTTTTTAATTACGTGAGCTATGTAAGTGTAAGCTGATACGAATGGGAAACCCACAGAAAATGTAATGATGGAATTTCTGACAGAGTTTTTTTAGACTATCTAAACCATCAATGTCATCTAAGAGAAATACAATGAGGGCTTTATTACAATGTCCCACACTACATGAGATGAATGCAGGAAAATCATCTGTATGGAACTGTCAGGATTTGTGTCTGATTGCAAATGGTCCACTGTTTTTTTAAGCATTATCTTTATTAAGTTGTGCTGTTAGAGAATTTTAGTCTGAAGACTTCTTATTTTATCCCTCCATCCTAAAATGGGTAATGGGCCATTTATATTACAATTTAGCCAGAAGAAAAGTAAAGAGGTCCCTAGGTTTAGTCTAATAGAAGAAGCAGGGAAGCTCAGGGTATACTTGTGGTGTAGACATTATATACCCAAATATATACTCATGATAACCTTTAGTAAATAACATGCCAAGACAGATGATACTTTGTGTGTCAGTTGTTACTGAATAACCAAACATTTAACATCAGTTAAATATTAAAGGTGATCTCTGATCTCCTCAATTGGTCCATGAAGAAGCAGTAAACCTGGAAGTGCAATCTACATCTGGTAATGAGTCAAATAGCCTGCCACTCCAGACCTGTCACCCTGGGCTAGAAGGGGACTCCCTGACACTTAAATACTGTATTTATGTCATATATGAAGACAAATAATATGGGAATGTGTGAGATCCAAAGTGTAAGTATGCTGTAAAGTATTTTAAACAGATATTATTAATAAATACTTTTATTATTTAACCATAACACATCGCGCATGGACTGGCTGTCTGTCAAGCCAGGGAGATGACTGTTTGGTATGTATTATTGCTGCTTACATGTAGCTCATAAAGGACATTTTCCACAGAAACCAAGAGGATTCATCTGACATGTTCTGGGTAGTTGACTTTTTCTGCATTTGTGAGTAATAATAATTTGTATTATTTCTGTAGATATCCCAGGTGGCAGAGTTCACTTGTCTAATGACGTTCTGTGCTAAAACTCAGTGAATCTCATGCAGTCTTCTGTATATATGTACAGAAATCTAGTTGAAGTTCTGAAGTCTCTTAGGGCTGCTGGGTACATCTGAGGTTAACATGTGCAAAATGAAATGTACTGGAAAATGTTCTTTCCTGGTTTGTTACATGAGCAGAACAAGATCAATGATCAATTACTTCCAGAAACCAGCATAGGGTCTTCATTGTTAGAGTTACTTACTGTTTTAAAACTGCAGCACACACAATTTGCAACAATTGTGCTACTTAGCAGGTATACACACACTACTGTTTGTTCCAAAATATTTATGCGGATTACTAGAAATCCCTTTAGTCCCTTTTAGTCTAAAACAAATCATGTGGACTACATATCAGCCAACCAAAGGCCATATTGTTGATAAGGAAGATCTGGAAAACACCCACTCTATTCCTTCCCAATACCCCCAACATTATAAAGTATGCCCATACATTTTCACATTCCATCTATGCCTACACAGCTTTTTTTATGTTTTAAAGTGTGTTAGGGTGTGGAGTGTGCCAGCAGTGTGTTTCAGCCTGCCAGGAATGTAGATCTAGGACTGATTACTACACACTTTATTATATGATGTTCTCCTCATATAGGTATGGTTGCCTAGGTACACAATCCACAAATGCTAATATTTGCCTAACATAGGACATCCATATATCAATGACCTAAGTCAGCTGCCTTATTCCAATCAATTTTCTCAATGTGAATTCTTAGAAGCTTGTGAGGATTCACAAGTGGTGTAGGTTGTCATGAGTTGGGTCCCCATTAATTGTAACCCATGGTATAGCAGCTGTCAAAGGATTCACACACATTTAAGGTCCTCTCTAGTGAAATTTGGGCCCCAAGAGAGTTTAAGCCAATTATTCCAGTATCTTTTGTTATTTTTCCCTTTTCATTTTACTGGTTAAATATTTCTTTGAAATAAAAACCCAACAATATTTTACTTCTGATGTTGGCAAAATTTTGCACCAGATTTACTCTTGTTTTTTTCTCATAAACGACTCTGTCAATTATGGACCAGTCTTAATCACGAACCAAGAGTTTTTAAATTTTGACTACATTTAAGATTGTAAGCTTGCGAGCAGGGCTCTCTCCACCTAATGTGTCGATTTGTTTTAGTCTGTCAATTCTCGTCTTGTCATACACCTTGAATATATGTATTGTATTAAGCGCTGCGTAAATTGTTGGCGCTATACAAATAAAAGATAATAATAATTTGACATAAAATGCTGTACATCTGTTATTATAGCAATCTTGGGTTCCAGCCCTATCTAGTTGAGTGTTTTCAGTTTACATATCAATTGGTGGCACTGATATGAGCATTTTCCCTTTTTATTCTACATTTTATTATTACAGGTTAACTGATATTGAGTGAAATTGTATTTGCTTAATATGTGCTTTAACTATTACATTATTATCAACTTCCACAGGGTTGATTTCTTAACTTTCTTTTATACATATGGTGCAGTCTCTGTCTCAGAATAACGCTTTTTTTCTGGCAAATATACAGTAACCTATTCTATAGTGTTTTGTGTGAATTCCAGAAAAGGTATTGCTTGTGTTAAGATCAGATTGCCAAAAGATTTGGCAAAATCCTAAAAACAAAATAAGTTCATGGACGCATCTTTATGTTAAATCTTGTGGAACTTTAGGCAATATATACCAAGGAATGTAAACCTATTTCTGTAAGTTTTAAAAAATATGTGCCTGATTATATCATTATGAAAGAGGGTACTAGTTGTCTAAAAGCTACACATTACATAGGTAGTTTCTTATTTCCCTTGTTTAAATGAATTATTTGTAAATTACTAGGTAGAATTAAAGTTATTATAATTATGCTACTTAAGTAAAGTATTTTTCTTTCTAAAATTTTATTGTTTACGTATGGATTCTGTACAGAAAAACTGAATATGATTGTAAAATATTTTAAATGTATGTAATTGTAAGTAACAACGTAGCGTTCTCTTTACTATTAGCATCTGACAAGGGAACACTAATTCAGTCTACCACTAGATGGCGGCGGAGAGCGCTGCCTTTGCCCTGGGCTTCCATTGCAGTTGACAGCGCACTTCCCAGCGAGGAGTAAAAAGCTTGGTGGGACAGAGCTGCATGAGAAAAACTTCCCCTTTTCCCACAGCGTGGAGTTGCCAGGAAACTGGAGTAAACCTGCATGCACCTTCCCCCTTATCAGATCTCCTCCTTTGGAGGGATATTACCTTTTTTTTTCTTACGTTGCTTTTTTGCCATTGGGATAAAACTAACTTTGCTTTCAATCACTTTGTGGACTGGATGATTCTGAGTGTCTGGAAGAAAAGTGAGCAGACCTGAGAACTTCACACAGTACCGCTTCCAACACAGGTAAGCGAGATCTGATCTGTAAGATCTGTGCGTGGAACTGCATTGCAACACGTTTAGAGTGTGAGCTTTGCAGGGGTCATGCATTCTAATATATCAAGCATAAGGCTGATGAGCATAAAACTGTTTAACGCTTGTTATGATGCTATAGATTCTGTGCAAATGTGAGTCACTGAGGATGGCTTGCAGTGTTATGCACTCAATGATGCAAGAGTTAGAGTGTTCATTTTGATGGACCTTTGCATTTGAGTATGGATATGCTGTTACATCACAAATGCAGATTAATACATCAGATGTTGTAAACTGCAGAAGGGAGTTAGTGCCGGGCCACCTGAGGTGGATTAATTAGTTGAATAGCACCATGTTGTGATTGAAAGAGATGTACACATAATTTACCTCTACTGAGGTGCAGACTAGTAGATGGGTATTAGAGTGTCCTGTTGATACTTGAACTGCTGAGCATCTGTGAGGTGGGGGTGTCTGCTCTTTAAAGGGTTAAATGCAAGTGGCTTGTGAGTAACAAGTTGTAGTGGCTTTTATATTTTATAAGTTGCACGTGTATAGCTAAGTATTACAAGCTACCCTTTGCGGACACTACTTCATTCCAATAAGCAAATAAAGCAATTACCAGGGTGGTTAACACCTTTACCGCACCTGTTTGTGAGGAGGAGCTGCAGACCACCTGGCAATTAAGAGTTAAAAACTTACGCTGTGTGATTCGTGGAACGGCAGCATGAATTGACCCCAGGGGAGGTGTAGATTGACACCAGAGTATTAAAAGTAGTTGCCACTGGTGGCCATACCTGGGCTGCTTTCTACCTGTGGGGTGTGCGCATGCATCACTGGGCCCCTCTGGATCTGAAGGCTCCTCAGTCATAATGTAGCTTTACCTGTCGTGTTATTTCACATATTACTGTTTGATCTTTCTTGGCCCTGCATTTCTACCTGACACATACAGGTAAAGGCGAGTTGAGTTGCTTAAGGGCTAAGAAACACTGATAAATCCTGAGATTAAAAAAATGTTTGCATGTTGTTGGGCAACTGTGTGTGTTTCATTTGGAAGAATGCGTTTGTTTCAAGGAAAACGCTGCCAACATCCATGATTGTAGCTAAGGTGAGAGATTAAAGTGACACTAAATTGTGTAAATAAAATTATGGAATTTAGAAACATTCTGTCTGCTTTTTAACACTAACTGTGAGTCTGGGCTGTTGTGTCACTAATCCTTCTTAAAGTCTACTTGGTAAACGTGAGTAGTTTAAGTATTTTAAAATATTTTTTAAATGATAGATGTTATATATATATATATATATATATATATATATATAAATAAACGGCCATTTTAAACCAACCTGCAGTCGCATAAAAATCTATGTTTGCAAATATTATATATATGTATATAATATACATTTAAAAATACCTTTTGGGGGACAGTCCCATTAAAATAGGTACACCTGTGTACACCATGTTGTCAGGTGAAAGGTGATGATAGGAAATGCCTATACTACTAACACAATGTATGTCACATGATAAACCGACATCATGATTAAACCATTTGGAAATAACAATGGTTTTAAGGACTGGCCGCACATAAAATACTGCATATTTTTAAAACTTTCTCACAATATCTTGCAAATTCCATTACCCACAGTCCCGTTTTAGCATGGTTATCAGGAGGAAAGCAATTCTGATGAAGTCATCAAGGAAATAAAGCTCTGTATGTTATACATACACTTGATAACTCCATCAGATTTGTATTGTTAGTGTATAATATTGAAAGTCTGCCTAAAACACAAACAGGATACTTGGCAAAGAATATATTTTTCCAGGCATCTAAATGACAAAAGATTAAGGTAAAAACACTTTTGGGACAAAATATTTGACTCAAAATATGTAACAGTCTTAAGTTGTAGTGATTCTTGTTTGTAATGGTTGGAGAATATCTTGTATCTAAATACAAACTGAAAAGACTGAATATGTGTTAATGACATTAAAAAAAGTTGATCTGTACCCTGAACAGCAGTGGCTCTGATGGGAGGGGAAAATGTAATTTGGCAATATTTGACAAAAAACAGTTAAGTCGTTTTTAAGATATGAATAGGTGCATTCTTACTTTATTCACAATATGACTGTTGACCTCAAAACATAATACAGGTAGATGTAACTGATCTTCCCTTACTGATTAGTTGCTCCTGTTGCGTGTCTTGGCCTACACTTAGACAGCAGGTTCTGCACAAATTGGTAGAAGTTGCATTAGTTACTCATTTGCCCCTAAGTCAAAAGATACCAGATCACCTGTTGTCTTGGTCATCACTTAGCATTGTGTAAGATTAGGATCCCTTTTTGCACACTGATGACTCTTGTGCATTGCGGTCGGATACATGCTGAGGAGCAGACAGCTATCACTAGCTAAGCTGAAAGAAAAGACAGTGGTGTCCATTGACTCAACGACTAGGATGCTAAAAGTATAACATTTGCAGTAATTGTTAATGGAGTCTTTAGTTGGAGTTTATACCTTTTTATTGGGCCAACACAGAAAAAGTATTAAAGTTATAAAACCTTTCAGGGACCACAGAGGCCTTCTTCAAACAGGACCTCCAAGGTCCTAAAATATTACCTAATGGTATCAACTTCAACTAAATAAAACAAGTTTGCTTGTGCTGATATCCATTTAAAAAAAAATCAAGAATCATCAGCAAATCTTTAATTCATGTGTAATGTTTCTACTATTTGTTTCATATTTAACTCTTGACAGGCTTCACTTTTAAACATGCTTGCGGCAGTCCTGCTCGGTGTATACATCCAAAATGCAGCTATGACTCAAAATTGATATCTTCCACTAAGAGTGATGGTTGCCCGTTTGAAGCAAACCATGCACCGCTACTCTAGCACGCGGCAGTATGATCTCCGATTTACCAGACTTCAGCTGTCTTAGTTATACGGCCAATTCTTTTGACTTTTAAAGTCTGCAGCCACATTTCATTCATTAATGATTGTTGGCACATGGAAACTGAAGGTTGGCAGTAGCTGTCAACACTAAGCGTAACTCACTGTACTTTGTAATAAGTCTAAAATATGCTGCGTGTCTGACTTGAGTTACTTTTTTCATCGTAGACAATGTTGTAAGAACTCAGAAAATACACCTGCAGTCTTGTGCTGTGTGTAGCGGATATCTTGGTCAATTAACTTATATACCTGCTTTAGTCAGTGCTGGATAGCATGCTCCTACGTGGCCGCCTTGAAATGTAGAGGAGGATCCCTACATTACGTCAGAAAGGGGGTACCTTATCGTGTTTTTTCCAAGACCATCATATCAAAGCCTTCTTGTTTTGGGCTGTCACTTAGAGGGGTCTTGGCTAAGATTCTTTTTTAATATTATTTCTTTTAAAGTTAGTTTTCGAAAGTGTTTGGCAGCTGCATGTTCGCAATTCATAGATGTTCAAGCTCTATCTTAGCACAATGTACTAGACAAACACCCTGACTCCTTATCATACTGCCTTAAGGTAAATTAAAAATGTCTCCGTCTTAAGCACCTGGACACTGACATTCTGAAGTATGAAATACTATAGAGTGACGGATTTCATTGGATAAGCAGCACTTCTTTAGCGTTACCACAAATAGCCAGTTTAGTGTGTTTTTTGATTAGGGAAAGTCTTACAGATACAGGAAGTTTATTAGAGCAAATTTAAAAAATAACATGTTTTATTCAATGCTAAATCACATTACTGTTCTACCTGGGGAACACGGTTAGATTTGTTTTGTCTCCAGGCAGGGGAACCACTTTGGCCGTCCCGTGTCAGGCAGAGATGAAGGGCCTTCATGCATGTTGGGTAGGGAGTTAACCACCCTCTCTCAATAGTGTTTTCTGAAAGGTGGCAAAAATAGGCATTCAATTATAGCATTCACCCTTTTTTAGCCTCTTTCACCATTTTTTCCCCAATGAACCTGCTGATTTAATTTTTTTATTTTTATGAACGTTATATCCTGTTTCTACAACTGTAACAATGCAGGTACCCTTTTGGAATCTTCCATTCAGATATTAAATGTCCAGCTGTTATTCTAGAAAGTATATATTTTTTGACAGTTGACATCCATTTCAATTGAGATAAACCAGCGTACCTACTCTCTGGGCTATAAAAATGTTTTGTTAAATACAATATATTTTCCCACACTGTAACCAAAGCAAATTCTTTCCTAACAGATCAAAGGGGGGTATGGGGACATTTAAACACAGCAAACCGAACATAGTTGGCCTGCAATATAGCCATAGCTTACATGTTAGATTATTATTCTTGAATGTCCAATGTTATAGGTTAAGTTCTTAGCCAGAATCACATACTTTATGTGACCTTAATGACTTACTGGATCTTAGATTTTTATATAAAGCCTTTATAATTACTAAATGAATTTAGTGATTTAGCTCATGAATTTGATTTATCACATTATCAACGTGGATTAAGATTAAATAATTCAGCAGAGTAAAGCAGCGTCTTTTCAAAAATAACGTTTCCTGGGATCAATGGCAGCACAAATACTATAGAAATGTTTTATATTCTTGTAGAATTCCTAGTAGGATTAGATGAACGGGTACCACATGATTTTAGATTTCTTTGAAACTGCTGTGGGGGAGGGAAAGCTTACAGAAAAATGTGCCTTCAGGGGTTGTATTGCATGTACTTGTGTAGTTTACCCTGCATTGTGTTAGAGGGAATTGGTGTATTATCTCTAACACCCAGATAAACTTTCTAATTAACTGTTGTGAAATCTGTCCCCACTATACACAGGGGTGGTTCTAGCTTTTTAGGAGCCCTGTATGAAAAGGGTTAGATGGCCTCATCTGTAATGCATTGATAGAAATAATAATTATACATAATACAAGACACTCAATAACATGATTTGAATGCGTTTCAAAAAATATGTAGAGAGATGGCTTTGAGTATTTTGGGTCTCACCACCTACATCTTCTGAGAGGGTGCCTTACACTGGTTGAGGCTCTAAGAATCTATTTGATCTTCTTATTTCTTACTGTCCGCATAGAAATACTGGTGTATGAGTGTGTTTCCAGCGAAATGGATTACAACTCTAAAATCAATTGTTTATATTTGGTGAACATGTATGTAAAAGATTAGAGTGGTTGTGTATTTATCATAAGATGAAATGTTAGTGAGCCGAGGGAAGCAAAAACATTTGCTCTTACTGAATTCATAGTGCATCAAGAAGGATGCGCCCTTACCAATTTAACGCTTTATTAAAATAGTAGTGTCTCTGTTAAAGCCATAATAATATATAACCCATTGTACAAAAAAGTCTGGAATACTGACCTTGGCCCCTTGACTAGCTATATTACAAATTAAAAGAAAGATCTGTATTCCTCGCCTCGTCCCAGAGGTGGCTTCTTTATGCGGCTTGTCCACTTCCCACAACTAGACGCTAATGATCTGGGTGAAAATACACTGGCAGTGCTTTGACAACGCTAGCTATACACGCATATCATTCTTGATGGTGCTGCCTAACATATTCTGGACTATATTGGCAGGATGGCTAGGCTCAATATATCCTATTTAAGCTTAATTTGAACCCATTTGGGGGTCTCTTTCTTAAAATTACATTTACTGTAGCATTGTCTGATCATACAGTTCTAGTTCTGATTGAAAGGAGGAGAACATCGAATGAACTGGCTTTTCATGTTCTGCTTTTAAGCCTTCAGTGCTCAATTCCATACTTTACATTTTCTTGAATATTATATTTGGAGTTCTCTCTTTTGGTTTGGAAATATGTTTTCATTTATGAATTCAGCTAATCTGACTTTAATTTTCCATATTTTCTTAGACTCTTTGTAGGTCTTAAATGATGTTGCTGACATTTTAATTACACACTTTTTCATTTCTGTTTCTTTGCTCAAGTTACTTTTATGCAACATTTATTTTGACTGGTTTAGGGTATACCTTGACAATTGCCATTTAAGCATCATTTCCAACAGTGTGCATTGTTGTTTTTTTTTAAATGCTTGTAAAGAATACCTCCATGGGATTCCTAAAATATTTTGCATTATATTCTAATCCTGAAACAGTTCCCAGTTAAGATGCTAAATATAGCAATTGGAGTTCCCTAATTAAGCAAATCGTATATTTTCACTGCCCTAGCATTTCCGAGATCTCACTATCCTTACCATCAGGAAGCATTGCTGGGATGCTTACTTTGTAGCACCTTCTTGTAGTCGTGCTCGGTAAATGAATAGCAGTTACTGCGCATGTGTACGCAAACCATCCCAACTGGATGTAGCTAGGTGGCAGAGCTTTACCAAAACTTTTTATGTGAGGTTTGGGACATACTTATTTCTGTTTATATAGCCTATACGACCCCCGACCTATGGAGGACTAGCACTGCCAGTAGGGCCCGCTAAAATTCTGTTCACTAACCAAGAAGAGGGAGAGCTCAGGATAGCTTGCCCTGGCAAAACTCAAGGGCTGTATGTTATTTAGCAAAATATTATTTTGTATTTGTATTGCCCTACAGATGCCTGTAAAATGACATTACTGTACCTTTTAATTAAAGAGACAGGTGCAACTGCCTTAGCTCAGAACCTTTGCAGATGTTCTAATAAGTCTGCAGGATGATCATACAATGCATTACTATTGTAGAATGTTCACCGGCTTAAGAATGGGTTTTTCTAGTTTGTATTTCCCATGTTTGATTGATAGTAAGGAACTGCCTGCCTACTCAAGTCAACCTAAAATGATTAGTATTGATGGAATTCAGAAATGATTTGTAGCTGTTAAAAATATGTGCTAGATTGAAAAAAAAACATTTGCTGACATCTGCGCTACACTGTAACTGCCTAATCCTCTGGGGAGGCCTACAACATTTATTCCAAATACCCTACATCCAGCGTCTTCTGTACCACACTGTTGCTGTCATTTTTGTTTTAAAGGTTTCTATGCAGATGCTAGGGGTTTTTTTAGGACATGCCACTAGAAGGATCACTGTTCGGACCTGTCTAAGGTTTCTTCTCCTGGTGTGGATGATGATTGACCATGTCTATTCCCTGCCTAGGTTTTACCCCCCTCTTCATTCTGCTCTTTCAACTAAACCCCTTCCCACTAGAAGAGGGAAAGCTCCAGAGGGCAACACTGCCTTGTTGCCAGGTATGCTGATCTGTCTCTTGGTTTATGGTATTTAGATTTCCCTTTCAGGAAGACATGGGGTGAGAAAAAAAAGTCATATTTCAACAGCACCTTCCATTGTCTGAATTGCAAACAATGCTCGCATGGATTGCAAAAAATGAAGCAGGGTTTTCAAATACTGACTTCACTATGCATGATGAAGGCCAAACCCAGAGAGCTTTCCTTGAGATCTCATCTTCAATAGGGTGCCAGGTTAGTGGGCTAGACAGGGAGATGCATGATCACACCTGGGAGCTCTCCAGGTCTTCGGGTGGATCTCTGATTTCTGGGTCTCTTGGTCAGTTTCCCTTTTTCTCCAAGCAAGGGAGCATTGTTTGTTCGTGTCTGCTTCCACTCTCAGCCTCAGCTAACTTAACGCTTAACTGAAACCTCAGTACGTTTTTTTTTTTTTGCAGATACTGTGTAGCAACTCTTTTCTAGATTGTTATAGAGAAAATGTAATTGTTTCAAAGTAAAATCATCTTTTTTATTTCTGGTTTTAACACAGGCAGTTTTCTTAGCGGCAGTAAAGGACCGACTTCATATAAATTCACGTTAAGAAGCAGTGCCAAGGGAAAATACTTTCCTATCCGTTTTTGATCACATCCCTGAGCTTAGCACACTTTTATCTGACTCCCACAGCTGACCAGAAACCGGAGTCCTTGGTCTTTCATGTAGCACCATTTTAAGCCAAGTACAGCCTCTGTTAACCCACCGAACGCTTCTATCTGCTTCGTATATTACTTACTTCAGAAAATGTTTGGTTTTCCAGAGACATTTGGACAACACACAACATCTAGCCTTTAATATCCCATAAAGGTCGACTCCCATGGAGCTCATTCATGCATCAGAAATTTCTGTCTACAGCATTAATTGACCTAATTTGAAGAATCAAAATGTGTGCTGCTTTACCCTAGCACAAAAATGGCAGTTTGTAAAAGGCTGTAAAGTGGCATTAAGTCAGTGCTTGATTGGAATCAGTAGCTACTTCACTACATCCAATAATTTGAACATTAACATGCAACCAGCAGGTAGCAGTGTAGATACAAGTTAGACAGAGGGATTAAATCTTGACATAAATATGCTGTTTGAGGCTAGAGAAGTATTTTCCTGCTTTACTTAGCTATTCATTGTGACAAGTGAAATGATCTACATAGGTTACTAATTAATGCACTTCATCACTGTAAATATATATATTTCTACAGCTATGTTGAATTTTGGAAATCATCTAATTTCATATTCTGTGAAATATAATTTAGAAGAAATATATACAGCATTCACACTTAATTCCATTGGTTTTAGCCTCTAATGTTTATAAAAGTCTAGAACCAGAACACCAGGCTTGTTGGCCTTCTAGAACCAGACTCCAAGGTTTGATGGCCTGCTAGAACCAGGACTACTCATATTTCAGTCTATTTAAAGGCAGACGAGACAATCACCTGTAAAGCCCTTATTTTTTCCAACTAGGAGAGAAAAACAAGCTTTGTCCATTTATTGTGTATGCCCAGGGCTAGTCCTAGGGTCTCTGAAGTACCTCTCTACACATATCATTACCTACCATCTCTGTCTCCTATACTGCTGCATTATACAGGGATTTAGAAATTGCTGGAGGATAAAAGGAATGAAAGATGGGGAAATGAGAACGACAGTATAAAGAAGCTGCACTAGGGGAACTTTGCAAGAAATGAAGGATCTCAGTTTAATGAGAAAAGAGGCTTCAGGGGATATGGAGGAAGAAAAGTCTGAAGAGGATGAATGAAACACACCTGTTTACGTCTATTTTAATCTCGGTCTGATTTTGCTGTAGTCAAATATAGCATATTAGAAAGGCATCATTGTTCTCTTCCTGTTGATTTATACTTACTCCTTTTGTTCTGTTAGATGAAAAACATAGCATTTTTGGGAGAACCAAGTCTAGGCATGTGCAGCGCCACTTTTAGTTTGTGTAGTTAATTGCTCTAAATAAATACAGGGGAAACCTTCCCTGTGCCTCTCCTAACTCAACTGTACCTGAGTTGCAGCTGCTGGCACAGACCTCCCAACAAACACTCTATCGGCAAGTAGCATGCCGGGCGCTGGGATACGTCATATCTTGGCACTCTCAGAAGGGGGTGGACATGGATAAAGAAGCACTGGACCAGACTATGGCTGCTGCTGAGGGGTCCCAAGAGCCAACTGCTGTGGGCCCCAAAGCCTGGGCCCGGGGCAGCTGCTTCTTTTCCCCTACATTAAAGATAGCCATGGCAGGGTGGAAAGATAACACATGATACATAGGACAATTTACCATGTGCCTCATTTTATTAATGCCACAGACATCATTGGAAACTCTCCATTTTGCCCAGGATGTCGAGGAAACCAGAGCTAGAAAGGGGTTAGCCATGACATGTGCAGCTAACCCTGCCTCTATAACCTGGCTGGTCTGAGTTAGCCAGCCTAGGAAGTTCCCACGTGTGAAGCACAAATAAGTCTCACGTAATCTCTTGTCTCTATAGCTTTCCCCACCTTTTTGTCTGTTTAAAAAAGTCTTAATTCTCTACTGCCTGTAACAAACTGTGGAATCTGTTTAAAAAAATAAATACATCTAGGACAAACAATTAGCAATTTATTCAAAAAGCAAAGATCATGAAGTCTATTATGAAGTGAGAATGCCACACATGGGGGCAGATCTTGGCTTCAATGATGTTCATGTTTACTAAATATCTCCAAAACAACCATCGCCAGTGAAAAATGAAAAGGCAGACTAAGTGCCAATGGCACAGTTCTTTAGCGGTGGGGTTCATGATTTGGGGAGCAAGCAATGTTTGGGTATAAGCAGTACAGCCTGCGGTGCTGCCCACCAGAAAACTTGTGTAGAGTACATGCAGTGTTTCTGGGTGAAACACTGCTCCTTTCACTGAATGAAGGGCAGTCTGCCTCAACGATGCCTATAAAAACATTTATGGATTACTGTCCCTTTCGGGAATGCATGTTGAACTAAGGTAATAACTGCTTTTTGAAAGACATGGAAGCAAGTATTCTAAAAACGCCTCATTATTTCTAATTATAAAAAAGCAATTTGCCAAAATTCAGATACAGGTGACTAGTGTTACTGAAAACATCCTTTCTATTCTGTGGCCTTTTATGAACTCTGTGGCCACCCTCATATTTAATGTGCTATGCCCTTTCTTCCCTACGGCAGGCATGGTTTTCCCGTGATTCATTAAGGAGACTCGGTCTCCTGCATCTATTTTCCAGCAAACTGAATAGAGCCTGTGTACCATACACATTGTTTATGCAGCGTTCGAGGCTGCATCCGTGAACAGCACAGTTACAATGTGGTGATCACTGTTCCAGCAATGCCTAAAAACAACACATTTTGAAACTTGAAATAAAGGCTGCATTTGCATCCAAAATCCTTTTTGGGTGACATCATTAAGGACCAAGAGTTTGCTGATCTTTTTTAAATGGTTTGATGGGCTTCACAGTCTGCCCTGGGATAAAGAATCAACCATTCAGTTCAAACCTAATATTTCCTTTTGAATTGCCTTTCCATTGTGACGCTTCAGTTCCACTTAAATGGTACATTTTAACCTCTGCTGGTATACTTCTATTTAGTTTTAATCAGTTTTATTGCACAATGGGTGCATTAGTGCCTGTTAATATAGCCACTGAGTGTTTTGCAATGGTCTTACAATACACTTAAGTTATATATGGGTAGCATTTCTTGACTTAAAAACCATTCTCTACACAAATGTGTGATGTCTCCTGCAAGTACAGTTGCACTTTTTGAACTACTAAGGGCTAAATGTTGGCCACAAGAGGAACGGTGATGGTGTTGGCTGTTGTGGCTCTCAAAAGAGGATGCACCCAGTGTTTGAAAAGGTTAGCATGTGTGCAGGGATGTGTATTTTTGACCTGGTGATTGTTGCATTTATAACAATATGTTTCATAGATCTTTGCTGCTATTGTCACTAAAGGTTTCCAACTGTGTTTAATGTGGTGTTATAATGGATTCAGTGCATTGATATCCAGGAAAGCAGCATATTTCGCTGTGCTGTTTTCTGCTGTTCAAGGTATCTTAATTTCCCAAAGATCTCATAAAAGGGTATGCAAGTAAAATTCAATGTTTCTTAAAAGAAACTCAAATTCTCTGTTTTGAGACTCAATGACACTAAATGCATAAAGAGATTGTCTACAATGTGTACAAGAATAAGGTGATTTTTGTGACCTTATCTTGTTAGTAAAATGGATCAAACAATGGATGAGCAGTTTAAATGTTTACACTTATGATATCCTTGTAGTATTAGTTGTACTTTTCGTGTTTTCGGTTTACCTTTAAAACAACTGTTAAAAAAATCTTATGGTTTTCTAGTAGATTTCATTGTGAATCCCATAGGAGTTGTGCTTTAGAAATATACAGAAAATACACAAATTCTAATCATACAAAAACCCTCAAAAATGTCTGTTGAGGTTGTGATACTTTTACCATTTTTATATATATCAAATCTATTTTATGTATATATTGCCCAAGAATACATATGTCCACAAATGCCTTAATAGATTTAATGCCATAAATTAGTGTAACACCATACAACTATTTCAACATCTTGTACTTCTGTGACTTATTTCAGGAAAAAATCCACTGTGAGCCATCTATGCGGCTGGCACAATAGGTTAGCATGCCAGAAATACTTTGCAGGACACAGGGAGGCTTAAGCCCTACAGGTTGTAAAGAGGGTGGGACTAGAGCCCTGCACGAGACTGCTTTTTTAATCCCGCTTCCGTCCGCTCCTGCTGTTTTTATGCCGAATGCCGCCCGCTCCCGCAATGTGGGTGTTCCGCTTCCGCCACATTTGTGGCCAATCCCGTCCACCTCCTTACCTGATTTCCTGCGCAGTCCCACAAGGCTGCCCTCGAGTTGTTCCCTCACAGCGTCTCTAATCTTGCTCCGCCCAGGAACAAGGTGGAGTCACGGGAAATCACATCACGTGACTCCGTTTTGTTCATGGGCGGAGCAAGATAGGAGACACTGTAAGGGAGCAGCGAGAAGGCATCCTTTGCGGGACTGTGCGGGATTGCCTGGATACACAGGTACAGTGCCTGACCACCCGCTCCCGCCCGCAACACCAGCAAGACCACCTGCAAGTTCCGCGCGACCCGCCTCCCAATGCAGTCCTCTAGCTGGGACCAGCCATCTGGCAAACAGGACAAGTGCCTGGTGGGCCAATTACCTGGGCCATCGGCAGATCTGATCCTTCAGTGTACGGCCCTGTACAGGGCTGCTTTTTTTCTCTAGTGCAGCCCTGCTTGTAGATATATAAAAAATTGTTACATAAGAATGAATACTGACAAAATAGGCACATTGTAGTTTCAAAATAAGCTTTCATTTTCAGATCTGATTTATGACCCCTGGAATTTTGTTGTGCTTGGAACAGTTTGGTGAAGTTACGCCAAAAAATGCAGGAAAAACTTCATCAAGTTGAAGCAAGCATATACGTTGTTACATGAAAATATTGCACTTATGAATAGCATCAGTTTCAAGAAAACAAATATATTAAGCCGGAAGGGTCTTAAGTCCACCAAAAATCAATTAATCCGTCCAGCCTGAAAATCAATTGATCCGTCCAGCCTGAAAATCAATTAATCAGTCCAGCCTGAAAATATATATTTTCTGTTTTCCTCCAGCGACTCAACAAAATTTCACTGAAAGAATCATCAAAAATTCAGGATCACCTCATCTGAAAGGCTAATCAGTGCATGGGGAAAGAGAAAAGAAAACAAAAAATGTTCTCATTTATACAAAAACTTTGTAGAGCATGATTTAACAACGAAACCTGAAGTTGTTTTACAACATGCAGTCTGCTCTAATGACCATTGAAGTGAGAAAGTTTCCTTGATATTTAATGACAACTGATGTGTTGATTAGTTTAGTTAACACAATAAGTGTTGAATGGTTTAGTTAATATAACGCTGTTAGTTTTATTACTTTGTTCTATTAAATTAGCAATTTGGTGCATTATGCATTAAGGATATGTCGCATTGTTTATTAAACAAGTGAATTGCCATTGCATTACTCTATGTGGTGCAATTCCCTCTGCACAAGACTCAAAAGGTAATGTCTTCACTTTTACCACTGTCTATCGTTGGTAGACTGTGGCAGAAATAATGGCACCTGAAACAGAGTGGATCATTTTATAGATGACGCTTGAATTGTACTCTTCATTGAGTTTCCACCAACAATAATTTGTAAACAATCTCATGTCCATCTTAATGCGCCCCCACCACAGGACTGCACGGTAAGTGACGGTAAGGGGGGGTAGGGAGGGAGTGGGTAGATCGTGAGAAAGGGGGTAGGGAGGGAGAGGGTAGATAGTGAGAAGGGAGGTAGGGAGGGTAGATAGTGAGAAGGGGGTAGATGAGTTGGGGGTGGGGGGCCTTAACAGATTCTCGCACCAGGGCCCTGAGGTTTCTAGTTACACCCCTGCTCTTAACCTCACCTGACTTGAAGAAACAGTGTGACTAATTTGTCATCAGCTTCAGGTCTCAGCACATGCACAGACACTGACATGTCTATATGTACTCCCAAAGTATTTACACCTTCCAACTGTGTCCAGTCATCAGTCTGGGTGCCATTGAGAGAAGCTGAGCTGCTGACGTAAGCAGATTATTTCATAAATATAATTAAAACATTAAAAAGAGTTGACAATGTTTGTGTAACACATGAGCTATTCTCAAAGTGTTAATAAATTCTCTATGACATGATGCTACCATTTGGTCCTGAGACAGTGAGCGATGATTACTGGCACTGCAGGCAACCCAAGGCTTCTGTCCAGTTAGTCTATGTGTGCTGCTGAACTACGTCATGATCCAAGCCGCCAGCCAATTTCACTTCCCAGCAAGACATGATTATTCTCATAAACTGCACAAGGTTGGAGAGTTTGGTTTCACAGTTAAATATAGATGTATTCCTTTGAAAGTGAGACTTATTTTTTTCTACATGTTGAAGGATCTGCTTTTACTGGATGCTAAGTATACACATGGAATTAGTGCACTTCACACCTATCTCCTTTCATATATATGTATAGTTGGTTTGTGTAATGCTTTACTATACAGCATTTATGTCATTCGACACAGCGGAACTATTAAGACTATAAAGCACGCGAGGGATATAACTGCATGTAAATTCTATTAAGTATCATTTAAGTCGGATGCAGTCTAAAATGCAGAAATTAAAGCCAATTCTGATTTTATTAACATTTACTTTTGATAATACAAACCAAGGAGATATTTGTTTTCTGTTTTGATCTCGTATATATTTATATATATTATATTTTATTCTACCCAAAGGACTCATTTAAACACGCGTGAGGCTGAGCACATGTGTGAAAGTTGTCTGCGTTCTCTGAATTGGGTTTGAGCCTGCTTCAGAATTCTCATATGGACAATTTATTAATAGTAGTCTTAGTCCAGTTTTCCTTCATCCCATCTGCTTTACACCATAGTTAATCCCAATAATAATTTACCCATAAGCCTATTACATTGTGGTCAGATTTCCCTTCATCACATGTGTTGCAAACCTCCATTGTTCCCGGTACTGTTTATTCAGTATATTGGCTGCTGTTAAAATAACATTAATTTTTTAAAAGTGTAACACATACATTATAATGATATGTGTGTATTTTCTTAAATTAATAAAGTAGTCTCTCTCCAACTTCTCCTAGAAGTTGCATTGTTATGTTACAGACCTGTCAGGCTACTTCTGGATACTTTAATACCAATTAGCTGTGCGGGAAGCAGAGTGGTATCATGTAATTACATGACCCTGCTTTGCCTGAAGGAGAAGTAATGGTGTTTAGATAAGTAATTTTTTTTACATTCAACTAGCTGTAGCCTGTCTTTGCAGCCATACAAACTATCTCCACTCCAGTCTAATTTGCTAGTATCAAAAATGATTTGTAACCATTTGTTTAATATACACACACAGTCACACACATACCTGGTGCTGGCTGCAGCTTACACTGAGCTCACTGTAAAGGAGGGACTCAGCCTATCAGGAGAGGCTTCAGAACTCTTATCCAATCAGGAGAGTTGACATAATCTCCCTTGATTGGTTAAGACCTCTTTCACTCAGAATTCGAATTCCGGAATAATGCATTTTCCTTGATTGAGGCTGCCCGGGACCCTCAAAGTCCCATTGCGAGACTGTTCCAGGATAGGTGGTCACCCTAGTTGGGGAAATCCTCTCCTCTGTCTTGACTGGCCCAGGGAGCTGTAAAATCAAAGCATAAAACCACCCCCACAAGGCCATCTTACAATTCTCTGAAGCTGAGTGCTATAGGCTGGGTTGGAGTGGTTCTTCCCTTGTCTTCATCCCAGTCCAGTTCATTTGTCTCCATGCCTCTGGTCCTGCCCATTTTCACCTACGCCCCCTAGCAACATCTGAAATGTTTAAGGGTATGCTTACCCTTATTTGCTAAGATTAAACCACCGGTGATTATACATAGCAAAGGTCAGCAAGTCTTCCTGATAGAAGTTACATTCCATAGTGGGAAAGCTCTTAGTATTTTGTCCCCTTGTGTGTGTGTGTTCCTCCAGTCATGTAAAAAAGAAAGTACACCCTCTTTAAATTTTATAGTTTTCCATATCAAGACATAATAACAATCATCTGTTCCTTAGTTGTTCTACAAGTTAGGCAAATACAACCTCAGATGAACAAGAACACATGACATATGACACCATGTCATCATTTAGTCAACAAAAATAAAGCCAAAATGGAGAAGTCATGTGAAAAACTAAGGACACCCTTACTGCTACCATAGGAATTAAGATGTTAAGTAGCAGACGGGTGCTGCTAATCAAATGCTCTTGATTAATTGATCATCAGCAAGTGTGACCACCCCTACAAAAGCTGAAGTTTTAGTAGTTTGCTGGTCCGGAGCATTCAGATGTGTATGCCAAGGAGGAAAGACATCAGCAATGATTTTAGAGAAGCAATTGTTGCTGTTCATCAATCTGGGAAGGGTTGCACAGCCAGTTTAAAGGTCCATCATTCTACAGTGAGAAAGATTATTCAAAACTGAAAAGCATTGAAGACAGTTGCCAATCTTCCCAGGAGTAGATATCCCAGCAAATTCACCCCAAGGCCAGACTGTGCAATGCTCAGAGAAATTACAGGCCTCAATTAGCATATTGAGTATTAATGCTCATGGAACAATGTCCTTTGGACAGATGAGACCTGGGAACCTTGCAGTCATTGAGTCGACCCTGAATTCCTTCTAGAGTCAAATTTGATTCCATCTGTCCTACAGCTAAAGTTTTACCGAAATTGGGTCATGCAACATGACAATGATCCCAAGAACACTAGCAAATCTACAACAAAATGGTTGAAAAATAAATAAAGGTGTTGATAGCACATGCAACCAGATTGAAATGCTGTGGTAAGACACCTGTGCATAAACAAATGCCCACAAACCTCAATGAACTGAAGCAACGTAGAAAAGAGTGGGCCAAATTTCCTCCACAATGATCTAAGGGACTGATAAAGACATACAGAAAACAATTACTTCAAGTTGTTGCTGTTAAAGATTTTCCTACAAGCTATTGAATCATATAGTGTACTTAGTTTTTCACACATTTTAGTAGACTTGGGCGCCTGCCAACTCTTCGATTCGGGCAAACCATGGTCTCCCCACCCAAGAGTTAAAGGTCTGTACGAGCGGCTGTATTGGTCGTTTGTACAGACCTTTATCTCTTGGAGCGGGGAGACCACTGGTCTCCCCCTGCCAAGACATGACAGAGTGTAATATATTATGTTTTGTTCATCTGAGGTTGTATTTACCTAACTTTTACACCTACTAAGGAAGACATGATTGTTATTATCTTGATGTGTAAAATGATAGAGTTCAAAGAGGGTATACTTTCTCTTTCACATGTCTGTATACATCCTAAACCAGGAAGGTTTTTTTTAAAGCTAAATCTGGAACATTTTTTATGCAATTGCATAAGTACCATTAGGAAAGAAAGATATGAAATACATGAATGTGGTTTTTTTGTGTCTCACTCTCCCCCACGTTACTTAACTTAATCATAACAGTTGGCAATCATACTTAATTTTGTTTCTCTTATTCTTTATTATTAATAGCCTATTAGGTGATTCAGGAGTTATTGAGCAGTAGCAGAGTTGGACAGGGCCTGGTGCAGGGTGACTGCACTCCCCCGATCGTTGAGCACCTGGGGTTGCGTGACCACCACCAGGGCCCTGACATAGCAGAGGATGATGTCCAGAACAAAAGAGAACCTGGTGATACTCTACAGGCACCCTGAAGGAGGCGTGAAACATATCTTAACATAGAAGTATGCAGGATGCTGCAGGCTGGGAGTAGGGAAGCTAAGCAGAATAATAGCAGAGAGAGAGCAAAGAACAGGGAGACTTAGCAAGAAACATAGCCAGACAAGACAAACATGGTACAGGACACAACAAAGGACAGGGAACAAGGCAAGGTACACAAGGGATGGAGCGAGGAGGAGAAATCCTCAGACGCTTCTCCTTTAAGCAAGGATAGGATATCTTAAACTGGGACATGGAGAGAGAGGAGAGATGAACTGAGATCCTCAGATGATTCAGGGAAAAGAGGGCAAAGGCACATAAATACAAGACTAGCCTAGGACTATATGATAATACTTGGAGATTTAGTCACATTTTATGGCCATACTATACTTAGACCACCGCTGCGCCAAACTACTCCAATATTCGGTGGGTCCTAGTGCTAAACCCTGCCTACTGAATCACTAAAACCGAAGCTAAACATTAAATCTAAACACAGAACAGAGATAAAACATACCGATAGACTGCAGACTGAGACAAACATAACAAACGGGTGGGGCACAACTTATAAACAGAAGCGGAAGCTAAGAGCAGGGCTGAAATTCAAGAATCAGAAGTTAAGGACAGAGCATAAGAAAATCCAGGAATAGATTACAGCAAAGGGGAACTGTAGCGAGACAGGGGAACTGTAGCGAAAAAGGAAAAAACAGAGATATGCAGGTCCGCAGCCTGGATGGGGCGTGACAAATATACAGACAGGACAGAAGTCTCATTCAGGGCACTGTTCTTTGAAAATGAGAACAACCATGCACCCTGTTATATCCAGTCCTTTTGATGCAAAAATAAAAAGAAATAAAAATAATTTGCTTTATTCAGTTGTAAAAAAAATTGGTAGCTTTTATGGGGTTGAGCATTGTAATGGGATTGTAAATTAAAATTATTTTTATTATAAATACATTACTTACTTATATAAAATGCTGCCAAGCTCACAAAGTCAAAATTTATTGGTAAAAACAAACTCCCAACCACTCCTCTTACACCACCACCAAAGCAAAAGTATCACTCTTCGGCCGATTCAGATGTTGAGTATGAAGGACAGAGGAAGACCATATGGAAAAAAGTGAAAATAAAGTGATAGGTTGTTCGTTCTAAGCAAGCATTTAATTGGCAAAAATCTTAACTTTGCAGACTGCCAAGTTAAAAATAAACTATAGACAAAAAAAGAGCCTCGGTTTTTCCCAATTAACAGCGAGCCATTGTTATTACTCAGGAATAGTGGCTTGAAGCCAGCAGTCTATTGTAAATTTTGGTTGTTGTAATGGAACTGTTTAAGAGAAATTCCACTAAATCTAGAAATAAAAATGCTATTGCCAAAAAGTTAGAGATTGCACCAAAATGATTTTGTCTTTTTCCCTAATATGGATGCCAGTGATATACCACCAATATATAAAACTATTATAAATATTCGTTTTAAGGTGCCTTTACCAATAGGGTTCATTTTAAAAGTGAAAAACTATTTTTGGTGTCTCAAGACAATAAATGCTATGCAAGACAACGCACTGCTCATGACCGCTTAGGTTTTCTTACTCATTATGTATCTGGAAATAACTCATTTATAAAAGCTATAATATGATTATTCATAATACCATGTTATACTGACCTACCATAAAAGAGATAAATGATACAAAGAATAATAAAAGTATTTGCATAATGTAATGTTAAACAATGGAACATTAACAGTGGTTTTTCCTTTTTACCAAAGCCTACATTTTATAGTACTGTACAATACAATATATTTATTAATGACCTTGTAGAGGGATTGTATAGTAAGGTATCAATCTTTGCAGACGATACTAAGCTCTGTAGCGTGGTTAACACAATAGAGGACAGTGCACGATTACAAATGGATCTGCATAGGTTGGAGGCTTGGGCTGGGATGTGGCAGATGAGGTTCAACACAGATAAATGTAAGGTTATGCACATGGGGAAGAAAAATCCAGGCTGGGAATATGTATTAAATGGGAAAACACTGGGGACGACTGACATGGAAAAGGACTTAGGAGTCTTGGTTAACAGTAAATTTACCTGTAGCGACCAGTGTCGGGCAGCTGCTGCTAAGGCAAATAAAATCATGGGGTGCATCAAAAGGGGCATGGATGCCCATGACAAGGAAATAATTCTACCATTGTACAAGTCACTAGTCAGACCACACATGGAATACTGTGTGCAGTACTGGGCACCAGTGTACAAGAAAGATATAGTGGAACTGGAGAGGGTTCAAAGACGGGCAACCAGAGTAATAAGGGGAATGGAAGGACTGCAGTACACAGAAAGATTATCAGAATTAGGGTTATTTAGTTTGGAGAAAAGACGGCTTAGGGGGGACTTAATAACTATGTATAAATATATAAGGGGGCAGTACAGAGATCACTCCCAGGACCTATTTATACCCAGGACTGTATCTATAACAAGGGGACATCCTCTACGGCTGGAGGAAAGAAGGTTTCTACACCAGCACAGACGGGGGTTCTTTACAGTAAGAGCGGTGAGACTATGGAACTCTCTGCCAGAGGAAGTGGTAATGGTAAACTCAATAAAAGAGTTTAAAAGGAGCCTGGACGTGTTTCTTGAAAGCAATAATATCACAAGTTATGGATAGTAGATTAATAGGGACAGAACGTTGATCCAGGGATTTATTCTGATTGCCATATTTGGAGTCGGGAAGGAATTTTCCCCCTGGTATGGGGCAATTGGCATCTGCTTCATAAGGGTTTTTTGCCTTCCTCTGGATCAACACGGTAGGGACACAATATGTATATAGGTTGAACTTGATGGACTTTGGTCTTTTTTCAACCTTATGAACTATGTTACAATACAATACAATAATTTTGCTAACATGTTCAAATAAGCACTGTATAAGTATTAGAAATCGTACTAATGTGTATAACCATGTTAACTTCATAATGATTTGATGTGGCCTGGACTTGCCATCTGGCACACTGGGTAGGCGATTGTTGTCACATTGTCTCACTTAATCTGCTGCTCCAGGGGCAGATTGAATACTGGCTATGCCCAGCCGTGTGCTACATAATAAAAACCTTATTGTGCAGCCGCCCATATCCAGCTATCGGCAGCACCTACGTCATCAGGCAGCTGCTGGACTTAATGTGAGAGGGCCGTCTCTTGATCGACAGTCCGAACTTGAATCTGATTGATTATTCCTCCTAATTTTGGTGATTTTTTGTTGATTGGTTGCGGCAGCTTTTGTAAGGGTAGAGTAAGAAGAAGGGAAAAGTTTGAAAGCAAATTAATTGGTAATGCCAGCAAACAAAAAGCACAACATACATATTTTTAACAAATGCAGTTATGTGGAAAAAAAATGTCATGACGATGGCTCTTATTGGAAAAACTGAGTGACACTTCAGATATTGTCAGAAATTGTCGATTTTTTTAACTTTAATGTTTTACACTCTACATTAATCCTTTTTTACACAATACCCTGTATAAAGCATAGTAATTTAATAATCACATCCCTTATTTTATGATAATGTCGTGATTAGAGAACTGCTGTATGCAATGAAATGAGGAGGAGATTTGCTCCTTAATGGTTCACATGTAAAAATTATATCTGCAACCTAACCATTCTCAGGAGTTGTTCTTTCCATTACCTTGTTCCCATGAGGTATTTGTTTGTCTTGGCAGTATAGTCAGCTTAAGGTTTACGAGAAGTGAGAGGAAAGTATAGCGTAGATAGCTCCCTTTAGGGTGGGGTTTATTTGCCATATAAAATGGCAAATGTGTAATAAATATATGTTTCTGTAACTACATTCTATACATGTCCAAAGCTAATAAATTCCAAAGTCCATTAATCTGTTTCTTCTTTTGTAAAACAATGTTGGGCTTGATAATTCCCTCACATTGTATTTCATGCTGGTTTACTAATAAGAAATGTTATCATTGTTCTACATGTCAGGTGTCTACGTTTTCTCAGTGTTCTATGGTTGGTGAAAATTCAATATGTTTGATTAATTCATTGACTTAAACTGAATAATGTTTACGTTCCCTTTTATTGACTTTACATTTGCAAATGAATAAATCAAACAGCATGAATTATGATGCATGTTCATTAACTTGGAAATCTTTTGGATCAGAGGTATAGCTATAACTTTTGTTTGCCACTTTTTTACCTTTAAATTTGGCTACATTGCAAACATAGTATAGTTGAATGGGGGATTAACCTGTAACCCACTTTACAGCCTCACATACTCAGTAAATTCCTTCATTTGAGATCATTGTTCATTCCATGTCAAGGAAAGGAGTTTCTACAGAGGAATGTACTGCTTATTTGGGTCACAGGGAATGATAACATTAAGGTTTGGTTTGTTCGTAGCTTCATAAGATGTGTCATAAAACTACTTTGTTGTGAACACTGTTGAGTCATCATGTGTCATATTTTATGATTAGACTTTCTTAAACTTGCCATTTATGGATAGACAAAAATGAATTGTTTGAGGCTTCTAGAAAAGAACACAAAAGTTGAAGACAACATAAAGTTAGCTTGTTTCTATAAAAAAGTGACTCTTAGGGACGTATTCTTAAATAAACCTCATATTAAACTTCCCAGGGTGTGGTGGCATTACCCAAAACACTTCATGTCCTCTATAGCTGCCGGGAATTTGTACAACTCCATTAGAAAGAAAATGCATTTGGATCAACCTTCATTCCTAATAAAGGAGGGCGTTTAAATAATTAGCTTGCTGTCAAAAGCTATAATATGTAGTTAAAACACAAGAATACCACTGATCACAAAAGAATCAAAAGGATGATTAATCCATTGACATTTCATTTTCTTAGCCTAGAGCAACATCGCTTCCTTTTGACTTTTTACAGTGTTTTCATATGTAAAGTCCATTATCTCAATCAAAAAGGGCTTGGCAACCTCAGGTTCAGTCTCTAAATTATCATCAATATGCAAAGGACACTAAATGCCCTCTTTTCTTTTAATGCTAAGTAATAAATCAATGTTGTTTTATTTTTATCAAAGAACCTTTGGGTGCACAAAAGCTTTTTTATAGCCAAAGCTGAATTAAATATTCCAAGTGAAGTCATATTAAACATTGTAAACTCTTTGAAGTTGGCGCGTCTTTTATTTCAACGTGAAATCACATATACGTACCCTTTCACAAAATAATTTAATAGAAGTACAAAGTCAGTTTATACTGCCTCTTTTTTTATCTGTACTTGTAACACTAACCACTGCTTAGTATATAACAGCCTGCTAGTCATCAAAAAGACATATTAATGGCTTAAGCACTTTGTAAATGGTTTTAGACTTGGGACCAGTTTAAGGAATTTTATGCAACAGCAGTATTTCCTCTGAAATATGTTTTTAATCATGATGACATTTAGAATAATCTCTGAATTAATATGGTGAATTTCATTTGTGGCTTTGTTAAATTTAATTAATAGCCACTAAATATGTGTCATTTTGTAAATACAAAGAAGAAACCCTTTGGTTTAACATCATCATTTACCAACTTAATCGATGACCCTAAAATAAGACTATATGGTATGTGGGGAGAAATGCTGACAAATAGTCAAGATGTTAACTACTCATACCGGCATTTTTCAAAGTAAAGATGTTTGGAGAAGAGCTTTGGATATGCACATAATGACTGCTCAGTCTCTAATGTTGGTATTAGTAAATCATAGTGACAATTTCACAATGAATGGAAGGGACACAAAGAAAGCCACTTGTATTAAACAGTCAGGACCGTCTTTAAGTAAGGACAAATTAGGAAGCTGCTTAAATCCCATGCATTCCTAAGGGGTCCACGGTGGGGTATCTGAATGTCGCAACATCTACTGCACATTTGTTTCACAACCTGAGAAGAAAAGTACATGTTCAGAGAAGATAGGATAAAGGTAGAACTAAGAACTGAGCTTGAGAGAATTAAAAAAAATTCATGGAAACAGATGTTGGAAGTGGAGTTAAGGGCCCCAAGCGCCAAAATGGTTTGGTTTGTGGTAACAAAAAAAGGTCAAAGTAGTACATAACATCTTTTACAGTTTGGCTTTCTTCAGATTCTCTACTTCCAAGTCTTTACAATAGGGGTTGTTCAAGCTCCTTGAATAAAAGGACATAGATCAACAAAATATGCTATGCAACCAGAGACCAGTCATCAAACAAGATGCTTGGGGGGCTAATAATTATTATATAATTTTCCATGCTTCATCCTTTGAAAGGCTTCATTTGGTGAAAAATATTTCACAGCACAATAAATACACAGTTGAATTCTCATTTGACATTAACATTTTTGAAATACTTTAGTAATGTGTCTTACCTAGGCTCCCAATGGATAGGATTTTTTTTAGACATGAATTAAACATTTGATTGGATGATGCTCTCCTTATATCTCAACCTAACTCTTCCAGTTGATCTACTAGAGTGACAAGTTCAACATGCTCTTGCACATAAACAATACGCAAACAATACAGAGTTTGGATATATTTTTATTTCACATAGAAAAAAAACTAGAATTACTGAAATGGCGTAAACTAGCAATTGTGTAATGGTCATTAAAAACCTCATGTAGTTACTTTGCCAAATTATTGTTATTTTTCAGTAATCATTGTGCATTTGACAATATGCAGATTCTTACCCTGTCACTGTGTGACAGCCAAGTGTACTACAGAGACGTATTTTCCTTAATTTAGGTTTCGGCAGAACAATTATTAAGAACGGATTAATCCATAACTCGACCTTAAAGAAAGACAAGTTCGTTTTAGTTCAAGCTCTGCTCTTGGGGAAGCCAGCTCATCGGAAAGGGTACACTACCACATGACTGTGTGATCAGTGGTTAATGTATTCTATGTTAGTCTGAGTGATTCAAATTAATTTGCAATGTATTTTTTTCAGATTTAGAAAAATCTGCCAATCAAGACCAAATCAAGTTGCAGGCAGCACATTCATCCTCCAGTGCTACGTTCGTTTCCTCTAAACATGGAAGACAGTTTGACTGTATCTTTACGGTGAGTTAATCTTTCTTCAACTTTACTCAGCTGTTGTTATTTAAAATAAGTTGGGTTGCAGGAAATCAGATGTTTCCAAAGTATACTTTTTCTGTGATATCAAACAATTTTGTTAAATATTTTTCGTTTTTCATGTACAATAGCCATAGATCTATTGAGCTGCGGACAGGGCCATCTTTCGTTAATTTTTAAATGGGTTAATGATGGAAGAAAAATGTTTTTGAGCATACGTAGCTTGTGTCTTAACCCACATGACATCACAGCAGTTTCCACCCGACTTTTTCTGCAGACCTGACATGTTGCATAAATTACTAACACAGTTTTATGAATGTTTATGAACATTCAAGACAATATAGCATTTCTTAAAAATTGAGACACCAAGTGCTTAATGGGAACTATAGATACCAAAGAGAGTTTTCCAAGGCCCTATTAGGAAAAATGAACGACTGAGGTATTGCACAAATTCTTCTAACAGTTTTCTAAGGCAGCTACCTTGTAATGTTGGCTAGATTACATTTCGATGGCATGTTAAGATGCATTTCTAGGGAAAGTATTCCCCTTCTTCTTCTTCTTCGCTTCCTATAGCTACCTTAATTGTGGTCAGTAGTTTGACTCGTTTCCATATATCTGATTAATAATTATATTTACAATAAGCATGTTCAGGTTTAATTTTAATAAGTGATTAAATATATTCTAGTGATTTGGCTATAGAATTCTAAGTAAGGCCAGATTGAATTACTAAATCAACCTAGGGAGAGATAACTCATACTCAGACTCAATTTTTTGGCACTTTAATATATTTTTAGCCCTATTTCTTTCTGTGGGTTGCAATGTGAATTTCAGTGACATGCATCATTAATTATGTATCACAGGCAATTTGTATGAGGGTTTGTGGTACTCCCATCTGTCCTTTAATGAGTATTCCGATTCTTTAAGTAAACGTGAAAATTATATATTTTGAAGGCCTTAATATAGTATGCTCGGCTACCCATGTAGTAAGCGGAGACTGTATAAATTCACAAACTATGAATTATATGCAAAACATGAAGTAACTATTTGCTGAAGTTTTCAAAGGTACACAAAAGCCTTCTAAAAGACGCTGGCATGTCATGTCATGTAACATAATACGTCACAAAACATCAGGCCATCCTGTTTAATCTCTTAAATGTAAAAAACAAAACAAAAAAAAGATGCCAAGAATCCTATAGATTTTATTAGTTATAACACAACAGTCAAATAACTTATTCATGAGTTATGTATTAATGTATTTATTTGAACAAATTTTGTTGCGATAGATTTCAGTGGTATGTTGGAACCCAGCTTTCCCATTGCTGGGAACAAGATGTAACCTAACTCAAGGTATTCATGGTGCTTGAATGGACAAGGTCAAGCATTTTCTCTGTAGAGACAAATACGCTCAGTCTCCGACAGTTCTTTGCATTACCAAAGTACTTTCCAACAACCCCCTGGGTCAGTTGGTAGACTTTCCCACAAACTTGTAGTGTTTAAAATCTATTACACTGCATTTATTGGGAAGAAGTACTAAAAGTGCCTATTATGTCCATTTTCTGACTTTTTAAATGGTATTGGCTTCAGAAATCTTTTTTGTGGTAGCATGTAAGGGGTTGGGTGCAGTATTTTAAACACGATCACGCCGCAATCTTCTACAGTGAGGATCAAGTGAGAAGAGAAAGAAAGTTTTCCCCTCTTCAAAGAGAGAGAGGGAATAAATAAAAAAATAAAAAAAACAACTTTAAAAATGAGAATACAATGAATATACAAAAATAAAAACCAGGGAAGTCACCATGTAACATGTACCTAGAGAGATTGATGAGGCCTGTAAAATGAAATAATGTCAAAAAGTATAAAAATTGAAGCAATAGAAATAAGATACCCAGATACCTTGTACCCTTCCCACTATATGAGATGAAAAAGTAAAATGTGCAAAAAGATGTTCTGCTTTTTATTTTTTTACTGGGATTATGGCCTATACACATACATACATATCAGAAGAAAGCCTTTATCTGCTTTTGAGAAAAAAAAGTATTTCATTTATGCGGAACTCAAAAAAAGGAAATCATGATTAAACAAACATTTTGTTAAAATAACAAATATTGACTATTGTCTTTAGGGCACAATAGCCCCAGAGATATTGCCCCACAAAAGTTTTGTTTCTTGGGTCTCCTTGAAATGTGGAGTGATTGCATGTATGGTATCTTCAAAGTGCTAGTGTAGACCCGATAATATGGGACGTAAAGTATTTTTTCACTTTATGAGATAAGGTTTGTACAGTTTATGAAGCAATTGAAAAACCAGCGAAACTGGGAAAAAAAACCTTCTTCAGTAAAAGTAGATATTCTGCAGAAATATATACCCTTTTTTTCTTTTACAGCCTTTTTCAATTAGGAAATTCCGTACATGACCCCACTGTGTATTGCATGCATTTTCACAAAGTTAATGAACCAAATATTTTTGTTTAAAGTTGCAAGATGTCGTGAAGGAATTTAACATCTGTGTTAACTAGTAGATAGTAGTATGCAAATGGAATGTTTTAACAGTAAAGTCTTTGCTATTAAATTATCTTTATATCGGATGCTTTTCTGAGCCATTTAAGAGCCTGCCCCGTGTGCAAAAGAAAACACAAAAGAAAAATGATTGTAAACAACTGTGGTTTTCTTTACAGATTGGTCAGCTCCATTGTATTATTAGGACTCCAGCTAGTGGTCTCCCAGCTGTCAATAGATCACAGAAAGGTAAGAGTAAGAACTACATTTTAGAGTTTCTTCAAGCATGTCCTTGTTCATGCGATCAGAAGAAAACACACAATACCTATTGTGTCAGAGAAGTTGTTCTACAGAACATAGGTCCCGATCTTGTGATGTGACTAATATTGAACATGGTCTATGGCTATAATGTAAAACTACATGGAATAATTGCATCTCTTCCTTTTATACAAACAGCATTGTTTAGTCCAGGCATGGCCAAAGTCCGTCCCGAGGGCCAATTGCGGCCTGCGTTCCGGACGGATAAGGCCCCCCCAGATAAGTTGCCCAAATATAGATCTGCTTTTTTGATATTAAAGGCAGAGTGATTTAACACCTGTTTAGATTTGTCATCCAAGTCACAAAATGAAAAGTATGCCGTTTTCAATAAACTTTGCATAAAATAATTAATTTGCATTTAATTTTAATGGTTCAAAGAATGTCAGGCAAAATGGTCGGCCCTCGCACATGTTCACTTCATCAATTGTGGCACTCTTCGAAAAAAAGGTTGGACATGTCTGGTTTAGTCCAAGGCGTTATTGTATCTTAATGAGTTCATTCACTTGTCATTTACCCCTTGGCGATTAATGAATCTGTGTTCAGGAGTCTTCATGGAAGTCCAATAGTTTCTGAGTTTTGTTGTGAGGGTCCTCAGGAAGAATCCTCAGGAGAAGTTCTATATTGGTCCTTCACAGTAAATCGGGTCTCATTGAATTTTAATGTTTGCTTTTTAATCTTAGTTATGCAATTTGCCATGACTAATCCTCCAGGATTGGACAGACATTTCACTAAACTAAACTTCAGGCTTTAAGGACCAGAAACTTCCTTTTGTAGTGCCATCTTAAATTAATACTAGTGCACACCAATCAAGATGTAGTTATATAGTAAATATTTAGTAATACACTTGTTCTATCTTCCATTTATTATACTGTAAACTGTAAAGCACTTAACAAAAATGTACATACATATACACACGACTTCCACAATCTTTGTCATGAACAGCTTGCCACTTGTATGACTTTTCCTCTTTGATCTGGTTCTATGTGCCGGAATTGAGGTAAAAGCATTCCGTATACCACTTTTCTGTGAGTCGGTTCAAGTGCTAGGTGGCCTCCCACCTAGAACTTTCTGCTGGTTACTTCACATGGTCCTTGTCAGGGACAGTGTACAGCATGCCAATGGCGTATTCTGGCATAGGCAGACATATCCCAGGGGCGTCCAGTTATACTGCAGAGGTTAGATGGGCCTTTGGTACCACCTAAAACGGAGCACTAGGACATATTAAAGAACTTACAGAGTGTACCTTAAAATGCATTCTTCCAAAACAAAAAAAGGACTTACTTGAAACTGAAGTTGCAGTCCTGCTGCAAAACCTCCCCACTTCCTCCTTCATCTGATAGCAGAAAAGTGCTTCCATTCAAATCAAAGCAAGGACTTTCCACACATATGCACTGGGATCTAACAAGACCCCTAGATTCAATGCCAGGTCTGGATTCAATGCCAGGGATACATTTATTGCTAATACATAAATTGCAATTCTTGCATGTATTGCAGTATAAGGAAAGAGGTCATTTTTAACTGTGATCATTTTTTTTTAAAAAAAAATGTTAAATCGTTATTTTTTGTTTGTTTTAATCTTTATGTATATATTTTCCTTCTTGGCACCTCCTACGCAAATCCACCTCCTACGCAAATCCACCTCCTGAGATGCTGAGGAACAATGTGCTTTCTAAGGGAATTCATATTCAAAGAGAGTCTTTAAGAAGAGATAAGAAGAATCTTAGCTTTCATTTTAGAATAATAATTGTGTATCAGACAAAGATCAGACATAGTCTTTTTCATGTTTGTGACTTTGAGCCAGAAAACATTCTTTCAAGTAAAAAGAAATATTTTTGTTTATAGTTTTGCCAACTTTGTATCTTTGAACTAAAGTTTACTAAAGTAAAGGCAATATATATATATTACAACCATTGTTGTGATAAAATCATACAATTTAACTTTAATTTGTAAATATTCTTGACCTTTTTTTTCATTATAAATACAGGAAATAGAGCAGTTTAACGTATTTATCTTATTATTTCATAAGAAACTTCAAACATTGTAATTGTAATCAATTCTGCTCCTTAATGTAGACAGTTAACATATCCTGCAACCTTATTTTTTATGTCAAACCCCAAGTTTGATTAAGTAACTCAATCCAAAATTAAATTTCCTCTTCTTCCTCCATAAACGAACGATATCCTTTGCAAATTAGATACAGTATAGTGATAGAGTGCATTTTTTTGTGGCACGTCTTCATTTATTGTAGCAACAAGGGATGATGTTTTTTTTACTGGCAGACTTAAAAAATGGGAATAATATTCTACTGATTCATAAAATGCTTTATGACCTAGGAAAAACACTTATCACCTTTGTGCGCCGCAGTTATCTCACCAGAAGCTCGTTATGGCTTAATACAAAATCTGGATTTCTGTCCCACTTAAGAAAACAGGATAATTAATTACTGTTACTTTTTGGTTCTCCTAATGTCATCTAGGATAAGCGTTGCAGTTGACAGCGTTTTATCACCACCTAAAAAAGCTATATCAGGCCTGGACTGGTAATCTGAACCGATGGGCGAGTGGCCAATAGGGTTGCATACTTACTCATACTGCAGTGATTTTTCTTTCCCCAACAGGATTTCTAGCCTTACAGGTGGCTAGCTAAAAAAAAGGCATCTATACTAACCCTTGAATCAGTGGCAGCTGGTGGGTAATTCCAATGGAGGTTCACAATATATACATTTTGAAAATGAAATGTACATTTACTACTAAATGTACATGTTTAAATACATTTCACTAAATTAACCCTAAACACCCCATCAACTATTACTGCCCCTAAATTAACCCTAAAGACCCCATCAACCATCACTGCCCCTAAATTAACCCTAAAGACTCCATCAACCATAACTGTCCCTAAATTAACTCTATAGACCCCATCAGCCATAACTGCCCCTAAATTAACTCTATAGACCCCATCAACCATGACTGCTCCTAAATTAACCCTAAAGACCAATTAACCATAATCTGCCCCTAGAAACCAACCCTAGCAACACAATCCATAACTGCCCCTAAATTAACCCTAAAGGCGTCCTATTAACTTATAACTGCCCCAATGAACTCAAACACCCCATCAACCATATAACTGCTCCTAATCCTAACCTAAACACCATCAACTATAACTGCCCCTAAATTGTCCTAAAAGTCCTAATTAACCTCCTAACACCCCATTAACTATAACTGGCCCAATTAACTTAAACACTTATTAACTATTTCCTGACTCCTGACGCATCTTCTCCGCTGACTGTTTGTGTTCTCCGCTTTTCCAGCTTTTTCATAAACTAGAACCGACTATATATAAAAATATATAGTATAAATATACTAGTATATAAATATACTTTATTAAATAAAAAGCAAATAAGCAAAATCGTGATCCAAAGATGAAAACCAAGAAATAAGCCCGGGGTCAGTAACCAAAGCGGGTAATCAGACGAGCCAGGTCAGAAGTGCAGAGATCAGCAATGTCATGTTACAGATTCCAGGGAACAGGAGCCAGGAGGGAAGTCAGACAAAGCCAGGTAATACACAGGAACACAGCAACCCTGAGTAACCATAGAAACGAGAAGTAAAGAGAGTTTGTTAGACTTCGGCTGAGTAGCCTGACACTTGCCTCTTGTATTCTCTTTTCGCTGCTTATCCTTGGTATCAACTCCGTTCACCAGTCTCTTCACACACCCTCTCCCGCATTATTCTGTCTGCTGAAAGGGTGGAGCCATAGGGCCAGCCTCTCCCCCATCCCTCCAATCAGGGAAGAGGATGTTCCCAGAAATGTCAACCTTTTGCAGAAGTACGCAGAAGGTGTGGATCTGTCTTAATTATTCTGGCCTCTCAGAGTATTTATTTCTCTGGGGAGAAGCAGATGAACTAAGAAGACATAAGAACAAAAGCACACAAGAAAAGCAGAGCATTGAGAAAAGACAAAGACAAAGACACTGAAGCAGTTGGCGAAGATGGTAGGCAGATATTGAAAGATAATGTGAGAGAGTGTGAATAGGCGTTTGAGAGCTTATCAGTGCCATCTTAGGCTCAAACAGCTTGTATTTGCCCCAAACAGCTTGCCTGCGCCATCTTTGCTCCCAGCTTGCCTGCGCCATCTTTGCCCCCAAACAGCTTGTCAGTAACACCAAAGAGTCTGCCTGTGTCTTCATTGTCCCCCAATGTCTTCAGTGTCGCCAAAAGGCTTGTCTGTGTCATCTTTGCCACCAAACAGCTTGCCTTTGCCATCTTTGTCAACAAACGAATGGGCCAAAAACTATTTTCATAAATCTTGTAAGGACTGAATTTCTAGAGCAATACATGATAGGTGAACTAGTAAACATATGAAGAGAGGGAGAAATGCAGTGTATCTCTTATTTTGTTTGTGACCTAATTTCTTCAGTGCTTTTCCACAATGGATGGTTTGTGATGTAAATTTAACAGATTTATGTTGTCCGGCTGTCATAAATATCAGCTGTGAGTTACTATTCCTGCTGTATTTGTCCAAACACAGCAGTGGCCATGAGAGAATTTCCCACTCTGGAGTGCCGATATAAAGCATGGCTACCTTCCAAATGGTGCCAGATGCTGCAGAGTTAAAGCATAAATTAAAACTTATAGAATGCCTTCCAAGAGGATGTATGCACATGCATTCCCACACCTTATTGGTAAATGTATTTATTTTTTTCTTACCCTTGTCAACCTGTCCTTACGAGTACCATCGACCTGGTGTGACCCCATCACAAATCCTTAGTGTTCAGTCTTTAGGCAGAGACCCAGTCTCAACTTTACCATCTGCAACCCAACAGCTGCCATGTCTTTGTTTAGACTCCTAATGAAGAGTTAGAATTACTCCAATGATGCATCAGGATTTTTTTAAAAACACATTTAATAGTTTTCTTAAGATTTTGTGTTGTTAAATGTTGTATTCCAACAGCAGCTGGTGACCATTTGTTACTTCATTTTAGCTGACAAGCCTTAAACTGCACTGTACATTAAGGTTCCATGCATCTAGGGCCAATATTTAAAACCTTCAAAATATTA